>JAZAYU010000160.1:600000-884236 GCA_038501625.1 Corbicula japonica
AACGAAAAAGGATGGGGATATGAGTTAATTCCATACTCATACAGAAGCTGTAATTAATATGAAAACGTATATCGATATGAGTAAATAAATTACAAATGTTGGGTTATAATTTTTTTTTCATTACTACGAATCTATCAAAAGTGTCAATGCATACATTAAGGTAAGACTTAAAACGCGATATACCATACTAATAAGTACACCACTAATCAAATTTGGTGATAAAGGTAAAATCCTCCGTAAACCGGAATCCTCTCTAAACCGGATTGTATAATTATATAACACGTGTCAATAGTGTTAGAACAAGAGTTAAGACTATCTACGCTAAAAAGAATAAATGCAAAAACACCCTTACGAGATGCTTACAGTCATAAACAGGGTCAATAAGAAAGTGTTCAACAAACGATTGCATAAGAGTTATCTCATGCGTTTAAAATAGTCACCGCCCTGTGATATACAAAGTTTCAGTCTTCTAATAAAAATGTTAGGCATTTTAAGTATTTTCCACTCAAATATGCAAGATTTTTAAATGCACAGAAAAAAGCATTTTTTTCTGAATCAGTATCCTTTTTTGAAAGTTGAAGGAAAAGTTTTACTACAGTTTAAGAAAATGTTGACATCCGAAGAATGTATACCCATGAACCATCTTATGCTCGAATAAGTCAAGTGCAAAGCAATAAAGAACACTGAAAAAACTTGAATAATTACATAATGGATTCAAACTTGGCTATCTGACTGGTCTGACAAACTGTAAGACAATTATTATTTTGAAGTAATATTCAGTAAAATTTTTCATAAGCTGTTGTAAAATTGCTTCAAACTTTGCCTACAAGTTTCTCTACGATATAAAAAAAACATTATCAGTGCATTTTATATCATGAGTATAAGAGTGGGAAATCTTTTCGAGTTACTGTTCAGACAATGGAAAAATTCAAGGTGTTTGATATTTTTTCTATTTTAAACCTCGAAAATAGGAAAAAGAACTAGATAAATTGGATAATACGAAGGGTGATAAATCTCGACAACCTTTTAAAATTTAAGATTTTCCAAATGACGTTTAGCGTGCAACAACAACCTGAAACCAAAGCGACCAGTTGCAAGTTGACGTTTTTCGAATATTTATTTAGTTTATAAAGGATCTTGTCTTTGAATAACTTAGCCTTTTCATTATTATTCTTTAGTTTGGCAATTTATTTGTATTGCAGGTTATTGATTTGTTAAGAAAACGACACACGCAACTTTTTGAAGCTCATGATGCGTTTTGCTATGCATTGTCTATGATATCCTTTCACTTAGATTTTGCGTTAACCAATATATGCAATTATAGAGAACCATAAATCTGCTATAATAACTTTAAAATAACGCCCCTTTTCACTTCGATTTTGTTGTTTATGCACTTGGCCTATAGCTTTGAAACGAATACAGGTATCAACTTGAAATACATTTTCACCATCGTAATCTTCATCACGTTTACCAAAACCTCCCTTCATTTTCGTTGCGTGGTGAGGCTGTGTTTTTTGAGTACGATAAATCGTGTAATGCATATTTCACATTTTTATAATCACAGTAGTTGTGTCTGTGCTGTGTGGTGGCCGTAAATCGTCTCCCCGTACTTTCAGTCAATACTGTTTCGTTTTATCCCTCAGGGATTGTATTTTATATTCATTGTTCACACCCCTCCCCACTCACCCAAACACTACTAAATAACACATGCTCTCTGTTCCTCTCTTCTTTTTTGCTGCGTGGAGATGCTGCTTTTATTGTGGCGATTCCTTATTGCATATTTCACTTTTCTATAATAATTTAATGTTATACCTCCTTTTCTCTTGGAATATTCGTTTAAGATTTTGTCTGTAGCATTTTTGAGTGGAAGTCCTGTATTATTTTTCTAAAATTTAATCAAAAATTCATTTTTTCATCTTAAGTCTAAAGTTATTAAAGATATATTACTTGGGTGGTCCTATACGAAACTGATTCATATGGTTCCAGTCTAAAAAAAGTAAACCCGTAAACAAGATCCTCTTCTAACTGTCTGACCCATTGTTGATTAAACTTGAAAGAAATCCTCTTTTGGAGATTCCCTACTAAAAAAGCGTAGAAGCTTGTTCCATTTTACTTGACAAAATGGCTATTTCTTTCTAAGTTATTTATGTACAACTGCTGTTTTTTTTATTTGTTTCCTTTTTTCACCATACGCGTAATATGGTTTCTGATAATTAAATGAAGACCACAATTAGTGGATATTGACAACAAAAGTGAAGATGAACGTGATGCGAACCATAGTAACATTAGGCATTAGAGATTATTTATCGTCCAAAATAGGACCGAAAGTCATACATAGCTTTATCAACGTAAGTTATATAACTAAAGATATGTGTGAGTAAGAATGTCCGTAAATCGGCGAGTCCGCGTTTTGAATAAAATTAACTAAGGTCTACATCATAGTCCTATCGAATTAATATAAAAGGGAATATGTTAAGGTATCGCAAACATTGCAAATGGCGAAAACAGGCTAAAATTTCAAAAACTGAATTTTGGGGGAAATACTTATTGCCACCTAGATTTTAGTAAATAAATCTATTTAGCTATGAATGTAGTAAATGTCTTCAAGCTCAGTTTAGTCTAATTCATGTTCTAATTACCAAGCACATACTTAAACAAAAGAAAAACCATTTGCATGAGAACTCTGAAATTCATGAACAATATACCAAAGCAAATCATACCTAAAATAACTTATATGCTGGTCTACAATGTTTAGTGCCAATTCGTTAAAATAATGTTAGGGTTTTCAAGAAATTCAAGGAAATCTTACTTCCTGGTTCAAAGTGAAAGTAGAATCACTTAACTATATAAATAAAAGAGATGAATTTTGATTTTAATATTGATATTGATATAAACCGATTGACTGTATTGCTTATCAATATACCCAGGTATTTCAACCACAACACAGATGTTTAATATTAATATAAAAATTATAAAGTTTGTATAAAAATTATGTGGTACAAACATTTTTAGGTTCAGTTTTTGTCTAGTAAAAACTTTTACTTCACGTAATTAATCGTATAAATAAAATGCTATTGTTTTCATATTTTTTTTAATTACATTGTAAGACTAAGTATTGCTGGAAAAGGAACATTTTGGATCGGACAAAAAGAATATAATACCGAAAAAATAAATTATAAGATACAATAAGCAATAAAATGAACGTCTCTGTAACGATCATGTTTTATTGCCACCTTAATTAATATTGATCTGGCTTTGCAGAAAAAATACCTGAACGTTAAATAACTTCTTTATTAGTCCAGCGCGTCTGAACGTTTTAAGTGACTGCGTCTATCGACTAGCTACAGAACCTTAAGTACTGAGTACCTGCCAGACCTACTTCTATATCTGATGACCTCGGACACATAAATAGTAAATCGTGATCTTTAACATCAGGAACATTATACAGCCCATAATCAATGCTATGATTCATTATTTTATTTCCTTATTAATTATTCATACTCCCTTTCTTATACTGGTCAAAACGTAGTTCATATTTATCTACTTTGCCTTCACTCTCTTACACTATCGGCTCATTAAATTCACCTCTGTTATAGGCTCGGACTACTTTCAACTACTTTTACTTCAACTCAAAGAAATAGTTCACCAATTACAGTTACAATAGCTTGGGTTTCTTATGTTTAAATGAAAGATAGTGAATATTTCTGTCATTTGTTTTATCTCAAACTTTCAAATTCATAATTATGACTGAATAAAATAAAGCTGTCGAGTTCGGTAAAAAATCTTGACATAGAGCCTTTCGCAGAGATGTAAAGTGAGTGTAAGGAACGACAACTCTGCGAAGGAGATTGTTTTGCCTTAAGAAGTTGAAAACACTAATAAACTATAACTACAGACCTAAACCACGATCTATTGATGGAAAATGCAAAATTTAATAATGTGATGTGAAATAATCTGAACATATCGTATTTAAGTGATAATAAATGTTTTGTATAAACACCGTGTCAAACAAATGCAATTATTGATGTTTTAGGATCTGGAATTTATTTTGACATAAATGAATGCGGTTTTATAATAGTTATTCAAGATAGAAAATACAGTAGACTGATGTTCGCACCAGTCAATTTTCCGAGCAGTTGTATTATCCAATTATAGAAAAGATAATCAGACATTCCAGGCTTGGAGAATCATTGGAAACGCGTTCTAAGATTGAAATCAATTACAGCTGTGATAAAAAAATACAAGTCATTGATAATTGCTATTCACTGACTTAAGAACTTTGTATTAAAAGATGTGAATGATTTAGTGTTGGTCGTGTATATTGCGGGCAGAAACGACCACAGAGGAAGAAAATGAACTGCTCTGAATGTGTATTTGGCTGTTGGCAAACAATAACGTCTCTATCAGCAAATGTTGTGTTGCTTATCTCCACTGTTTGTTTAGCTGTTGTTCTCTATAGAAAAACCCGGACGAAAATAAATAGTTTATACAGAATCAAATCTGGCAGAGACCATCCATCTAAAACGAAAAATAAATCTCTTTCGTTTAATTCGATGATAAATGAGATTGCAGTTGGGCAAGTCGACGAAACATGTTACTCGGATGTCTCCCCGGTACAGGACGTCGTTGCCATGGATTCGATGGTATCCAGATATGACCATATCGACCTTAAAGAAAACAGAACAAAACACGTGGCACACAGTCCAAGCACAAATCTTCATAACCATGCATACGCAACTCTTGCATCAAGCAGGCAAACGTATGACGAATATTCTGTTAATAATTTTAAGATCCGAACAGCATTGTAAAATTGAAAATATACAGTGATACAAACACCGTTGTTTGGAACCAACGGAATCTTATACACAGTAATTTTTATCTGAATTTCAATATGTAGACGTGTTGATAAATATGTTAGTGAGAGTTTGATGTTTGGCCACCAGTAACATTGTGCTCGATCTGTTGACAAGAAATCGACTGCTTGGATCGAGTTAAACCGTGCTCTGATTGTTGGTATAGGAATATATGTTCAGGCCCAGAATAAGCAGAAATGTGCTCTATGAGCATAATTCATACACGGAAAAGACGGACCAGTTCTTCCCTTTGTTAACGTGATTGCTACGAAGTGTGATCCCACGGACATGCTTCCAAAGTTTGGTAGTCTGAGAAGTACTCGCATTTACTAGTTTTGTTTGTTAGTTGTGTTTGAATAGTGGGTTTCAATTGTGAACTAGATCATCAAGTTACCGTATATGTGCTAATAAACTCTTATCTCTTTCAAACGCCAGATGTTTGTTTTCTTGGGAGAAAAAGAACCGGAAGCAAAGTTTTACTTTAGTATGTGAAGTTTAGGATATAAAATACTAAACTTGGATTCTTATGCCACTTTATATTCCAAAGCAATCTGAATTTCTACTATAAGACTTACAGAACCTACAAGTAGTTAGCAGACAATTAATTCTGCACGACATTTTTGGACGGATACATATTGCGGCTTTCGCAAATGTCAGATAATACCAAACTAACCTCATCCCACAACCCTCCTCTCCCCTCACCACATTACTATCCTTGGGGACTTTGTTAGAATAAATACGGTGTTTGTGTATACACTCACCCAACGCTCTAATTGGTCATCAATTGTATATGTTTACAATGTATGCTAGTTTCGTTTCTTCCCTATGTCCAGGGAGGTTGTGAAAAAATCTGATTTGTCTTGGAATCAATTATTCAATTCCTTTTAAATCCTTATTGATTGTTTTCTTAAATGAATCCAATACCATTTTCCTACGCTGCAGGGTCAAAATTAGAACATTCGTTAATTGAAAGGGAGGTTATTATAAAATTTGGTACTTTTCAGGTGACGTATTTAAATAAAATGCTGCTGATTAATAAATTAATTGTTTGACCACCAATTGCATGAAATGCATTTTTAACAAAATTTAGGATAACTCTAGCCAGAATGTTCGAAAGTTAATAATTACAAGATAAAAGCTTATATTAAAGACTGTTGTTGCAAATGATCGCAAATAAAGAGTTAAGTCAATGTCTTTCTAATAAAAAATGAGGGACAAAAAGTGACCAATTACAACTTTGGGTGGGTGTTTTTATATTATGCAAATTCAATGCACAGTACGTTTGTAATATTCACATGTATACACTGTATGCTGTAAAGCTGAATATTTTTCATGATTACTACTTAATAAACATCGTATATTTTTTTATTTATTTTTATACATAAATAAATTAGAAACGCAACTTCTTTAAACACGAAATAGGCCTATGTATCGTGTTTCAAGAAATATACTATTTCTAAGATAATAAAACCATTAAATCTTTAAATTCGCATAATAATCTATGATATATTACAATTTTAAACGTACACTGTTAACAGAATCTTTGTGATCATTTCAAACGTAATTCGAATTTAATTTAGCTGTTCTGTGTTCTTTTCGAAAAGTAATCATTTGAAATGGTGGTTTCTATGTGCGCTTTGAAAGAAATATCTTATTTATGTGCGACAAACAATTTTTGTTCATTGGACTCCATATTCCGCTTAAGATGAACTGATCAGGCGACGAAAATGAGCTATTAAAATACAAAATTGGAAATGTGAAGCCGACCGATGTAAACTGAACTCTATAGAATACTTTCCCCTTGAATAGGGACTCCTCGTTCATTATCCATGACTCTTTTACACGTAGGAAAATGACCCTCGCATAAAATTGTGACCCTCTATAAAATAACGACTCTTTAATCCAAACCCTATCCATCTAAGGGACGTTCACATCATAATAACCCCCACCGGTAGACATCGCGGGATAATATGGTATTGGGTCCCGTCCACGCGTGCGTCTGTGCGTGCGTTGCTGAAGTTGAGTGACGAGAAAAAAAAGAGATTAGCGTTAGACCGCTGATTACACTTTATTAGAATCTTTCTACTCTGAAGCAAAGGGCCATATACATTTATGCATGTACATACATACGGCCTTTTGAAAGTTCGCCGAGTTATGAACAAAAATTATCTGACCTATCTCGGTAGAAATGTGTTGACTTTTAACTTGTAAACTAAACAAGTAGAATAAAACTTTATCAACAGATGTTTTAGGTGATGCATAATGTAACAACAAACATTCATATATACACAACTTTCTACGAAAATTCAGGGACCAGTACAAAATGTAATTTGCGTCAGATCGCTGATAGCACAAATTGTGTATTTTTCTAGTCGATTTTCTTTGGGTTTCAGAGTTTATCATTATGCCATATCTGGAGAAGCAAAGAAACAAATCTCCCGGTAAGAAAGGCTACATTTACATGTAGACACAAATCTATGACGAGCCAGCATATATTATATATTTCCAAAGGTTTCTTTATTCGGGTTCATTATTCTATGGGGGAGGGGGTAAGTTTACAAAGTTACAGGTCCAGTACTGACCAAGATAATTGAAGCTATTACATACAGCTAGATACTTATATGTACGGATCAAAGAGCTATTTTCCTTTAATTTCTTTATTGATAAATATTAATAAATTTCCTCAAGTATTGTATAAGTTAAAAGTTGAAACAATTTTAAAGTGGTCCTATTGTTCACTGAAAGTTAACAAAACGATCATTTCCTTCAAATATAAGCTAACGAAAGAAACGAATACTTTATTCATTGTTCACTTGTTTCGGATCGTGTGTTTTTGGAGAAAAAGTATAAATTAAATCACATATTTGGAGGTCTTACGACTTTTAACTTTTAAATACGAGACAATACTTTTAAATACTCGTATAATTAATAATATGTTAATGAAATGAGCTTCATCGGTTCGTTCTCTTAAGTTTAAAGTATGTCTAGAGAATCCTTTCCAGATAATCTGAGTCTAGTAAACAGCACTACCCGCCAGCCTACCAATACAAGTTTCAAAATTTATTAACAAATAACAAGGAAAAAAGATGAAAATTATGGGCAGGGTGAGTCTCATGTTTCATATGTTCTGTAAACGTTCTATGGTTTTTAATCAATATAAATTCCAGTTTGAAATTAATTCCAGCCTCCGATAAGAAATTGGGGATACTGTGCACACTATTTTGACTCGCCAGTTGAAGAGTTACTCATTTTAAATGTCCTATAACCATACAGAACTGTCCTAAACCAATGTAATAACAGACAAAAACAATTCTATTTAGGATGGGATAGTAATAAAACTTGCCAAAATGATCACCAAAGCATGACAATGCATTATTTTCACTCTCGAGTGTCTTCTTAAAACCCTCAACCTCAATACGACTTTAATGTAAGGCGTAGGGCTACTTCAAATGTATAATTATGTTTTCGGAACATGCATTTGAAGCTAACTAGGGGACTTCAGATGTATTTTTCAACTAATCACCTTGGACATACTCTTTTGTAAGCCATGGTCCTATCTTAATGTTCAAGGTCATCCATATGAAGTAATTGTTAAAATTTGTGCACAATTCAAGTTTCCGGATCAGCTGTATCTAATAGAGGGCCTTCAAACGAAAAATTCACCTACCTTGAGTCATACCTGTAACATAAAGTATAAACATCATAGATTATGTATGTGCCGAATTTCGTAAAAACACGTGTAGTGGTCGTATCATTGTTATTTTGTTTTATTGTTGTTCTTTTTTTTAACTTATAATTTTTTAGTAATATTTAAGGCTGAAGTAAGCACGCACGATCTTTATATCTTTCAAATAACCCCCAAGTCGAGTTCTGCCTTAACAATGACAATCATTTTGTCTAATTATTGCCCTTTTAATAACATTTCCGTGTTAAAATGTGCTTACAAGCTGTCAATATGAAAACTTATAGCATTCATTAATACATCTGTTTTGTATAGTAATTTTAATTGTTGACTTCTTCAACATTTTCGTCTGTAATAACCTGAAGTACACACGTTTTGCAAAGTCCCCAGTCATTTGCCACAACAGGTTTACAATGCTTACAAGGTTTGTTTAAATGTGTTATATTATATTACCTTCTGGAAGTTTTAAGTGTATTATTTTACATTCGGTATTTAAAGTTTGTTTTCTTGCTTAAGACAAGTTAACGATGTTTCCTTTACAACTGCACATATGTTATCGGAAAAAATCTCAACAAACCAACAAACCAGAAAACATCATTACATTTTATTACGATATACCTGCGTTGTGATATAAACACACGTATATAGTCATGAAAAAGAGTAAAGGTAAAGTAAATTGCATTTGCTTTTTATTAATATCACTGACAAATGTAACAAAGTATAAAAAATGTTTTTAAAAAAAAAACACAATAAAAATGGCACTAATAAGTTTGACAATGTTGCGAAATGTATGTATTTGCTGCCCTGTCTTATCAGCATGCACATTTCGTTTGCAAGAGTTCTCATTTTACTTTTTTTAATTTCTCGAGAAAACTTTCTCGGACAGAAGTACTTAGTCTAGTAATTTTGTTTTGATGATTTTGTTATCCATACAATCAAGTTGAAATCTTGTTTGAACATGCAGTAAATTAAGATACCATACACATATACCACAACAAAACTATTGGCATCCCCTACTGAGCAACATGAAGTTAGCAGTGAGCAGTTACAGCAGTGACAACAGTGAGATGATATAACTGCCGCAGTGGTAACAGTAGCAGCAGTAAGATCGTTTTTACTGCGGCAGTCACAGCAGTGACAGCAGTAGGATCGTTTTTTACTGCGGCAGTAACAGCAGTAAGATCGTTTTTACTGCGGCAGTCACAGCAGTGACAGCAGTAGGATCGTTTTTACTGCGGCAGTAACAGCAGTGAGAGCAGTAAGATCGTTTTTACTGCGGCAGTAACAGCAGTGACAGCAGTAAGATCGTTTATACTGCGGCAGTAACAGCAGTGACAGCAGTAAGATCGTTTTTACTGCGGCAGTAACAGAGGTGACAGCAGTAAGATCATTTTTACTGCGGCAGCAACAGCAGTACCAGCAGTTAGATAGTTTTAACTGCGGCAGTTACTGCAGTGTCAGCAGTAAGATCGTTTTAACTGTGACAGTAACAGCAGTGACAGCAGTAAGATCATTTTTACTGCGGCAGTAACAGCAGTTACAGCAGTAGGATCGTTTTTACTGCGGCAATAACAGCAGTTACAGCAGTAAGATCGTTTTTACTGCGGCAGTAACAGCAGTGACAGCAGTAAGAGCAGTACGATGTTCTTGGATTATAAAAAACAACACCAAAATCATCTTACTGCCGCAGTTACAGAAGTGACAGCAGTAAGATCGTTTTAACTGCGGCAGTTACAGCAGTGACAGCAGTAAGATGGTTTTTACTGCGGCAGTAACAGCAGTTACAGCAGTAAGATCGTTTTTACTGCGGCAGTTACAGCAGTTACAGCAGTAAGGTCGTTTTTACTTCGGCAGGAACAGCAGTAAGATCGTTTTTACTGCGGCAGTAACAGCAGTTACAGCTGTAAGATCAGTCCGATGTTCTTAGATTATAAAAACAACACCAAATTCATCTTACAGCAGTGACAGCAGTAAGATAGTTTTTACTGCCGCAGTCACAGCAGTTACAGCAGTAAGATAATCTTACTGCCACAGTAACAGCAGTGAGAGCAGTAAGATAATGTTTTTTTTGCGATAAATTTTGATGAGTGATCCGGAACTGCCAGAATTTTATGTCTTGTTGAATAAAAATTGATGTCTACATTTACTTACAATTATTTGTATAGTAACTGAATCGTAATTTTATTCCGAATGCTGTTTACTGTCTCTTTTACCATTTTGAAGGAATATGGTACAATTGTAAAAGTATAATCATTTTTATTTAAAAAATTCTTGGTTAACTTTTAGTGACCAGAAATTGTCCGGACTAAATTTTTTGGACTCGGGAACTAATGTTCAGGCGATAGCCGGAAGTGATCCTTAATACCCCATGTTGGGGTGATCCGGAACTTCCTATTTTGTTGAATTTTCATGTTTACGCACGCGCATTGTTAAGTAACTATTTTTTACCTTTATTCCGAATAAAAGTGACTGTTTATTTTACAATTTTGAGAATAACGGTACAGTTACTAAAATAGCATCAATTTTACCGTGCAAACTCTTAGATTATAAAAACAACACCAAAATCATCTTACTGCCGCAGTTACAGCTGTGACAGCAGTAAGATTGTTTTAACTGCGACAGTTACAGAAGTGACAGCAGTAAGCTCGTTTTTACTTCGGCAGTAACAGCAGTAAGATCCTTTTTTTTACTGCGGCAGTAACAGCAGTTACAGCAGTAAGATCAATACGATGTTCTTGGATTATAAAAAACAACACCAAAATCATCTTACTGCCGCAGTTACAGCAGTGACAGCTGTAAAATAGTTTTTACTGCCGCAGTCGCAGCAGTTACAGAAGTAAGATCACCTTACTGCCACAGTAACAGCAGTGACAGCAGTAAGATTATCTTTTTTGCAGTAAATTTTGATGAGTGATCCGGAACTGCCAGATTTTTATATCTTGTTGAATTAAACTTTATTTCTACATTTACTTAAAATTAATTGTATAGTAACTCAATCGTAATTTATTCCGAGTGTTGTTTACTGTCTTTTTTACCATTTTGACGGAATATGGTACAATTGTTAAAGTAGAACTATTTTTATTTAAAATATTCTTGGTTTACTTTTAGTGACCTGAAATTTTCCGGACTTAATTTTTTTGACTCGGGAAGTAATGTTCATGCGATAGCCGGAAGTGATCCGGAATACCCCATGTTGGGGTGATCCGGAACTACCTATGTTTTTTAATTCTTAATGAATGAAACGCAGTTTCCATATTTACGCACGCGCATTCTTTAGTAACTATTTTTTACCTTTATTCCGAATAAAAGTGACTACCTTTATTCTGAAAAAAGTGACTGTTTTTTTTACTATTTTGAGAATTACGGAACAGTTGCTAAAATAGCATCCATTTTACCGTGCAAACTCTTAGATTATAAAAAAAACAACACCAAAATCATCTTACTGCCGCAGTTAAAGCAGTGACAGCAGTAAGATCGTCTTTACTGCGGCAGTAACAGCAATGACAGCAGTAAGATCGTTTTGAATGCGGCAGTAAGGGCATTGACAGCAGTAAGACCGTTTTTACTGCGGCAGTAACAGCAGTTACAGCAGTACGAAATTTTAAGATTATAAAAAACAACACTAAAATCATCTTACTGTCTCACTTACAGCAGTGACAGCAGTAAGATCGTTTTTACTGCGCAGTAACAGCAGTTACAGCAGTAACATCAGAACGATGTTATATTATAAAAAAACAACACCAAAATCATCTTACTGCCGCAGTTACAGCAGTGACAGCAGTGAGGTCGTTCTTACTTCGGCAGTAACAGCAATGACAGCAGTAAGATCGTCTATACTGCGGCAGTCACAGCAGTGTCAGCAGTAAGATCGTTTTTCCTGCGGTAGTAACAGCTGTGACAGCAGTAAGATCGTTTTTACTGCGGCAGTAACAACAGTTACAGCAGTATCATCAGTACAATGTTCTCAGATTGTAAAAAACAACACCAAAATCATCTTACTGCCTCACTTACAGCGGCAGTAAGATGTTTTTTTTAATCTACGTACATGTTACTGCTGTAACTGCTACTACTGCCGCAGTGAAAACGATCTCACTGCGATCACTGCTGTAACTGCGGCAGTAACATGATCTTACTGCTGTCACTGCTGTAACTGCGGCAGTAAGATGATTTTTGTTATAGTTTTTGAAAATAAGAACATATTACTGCTGTAACTGCTGTAACTGCGGCAGTAAGATGATCTTACTGCTGTCACTTCTGTAACTGCGGCAGTAAGATGATTTTTGTTATAGTTTTCGAATATAAGAACATATTACTGCTGTAACTTACTGCTGTAACTGCTGTAACTGCGGCAGTAAGGTGATCTTACTGCTGTCACTGCTGTAACTGCGGCAGTCAGATGTTTTTTTTTAATCTTCGTACACCTTACAGCTGTAACAGCTTCTAATGCCGCAGTGAAAATGATCTCACTGCTGTCACTGCTGTAACTGCGGCAGTAATATGATTTTTGTTATATTTTTTAGTCTAAGAACATATTACTGCTGTAACTGCTGTAACTGCCGCAGTAAAAAGATAAGAACATATTACTGCTGTAACTGCTGTAACTGCCTCAGTAAAAAGATCTTACTGCTGTCACTGCTATAAATGCGACAGTAAGATGTTTTTGTTGTTGTTTGTTTAAATCTAAGAACATCTTACTGCTGTAACTGCTACTACTGCCGCAGTGAAAACGATGTCACTTCTGTCACTGCTGTAACTGCGACAGTAAGATGATTTATTTTAAATCTACGTATAATATACTGCTGTAACTGCTATTACTGCCGCAGTGAAAACGATCTCACTGCTGTAACTGCTGTAACTGCAGCAGTAAAAACGATCTTACTGTTGTCACTGCTGTTACTGCCGCAGTAAAAACAATCTTACTGCTGTCACTGCTGTTACTGCCGCAGTAAAAACGATCTTACTGTTGTCACTGCTGTTACTGCCGCTGTAAAAACGATCTAACTGCTGTCACTGCTATTACTGCCGCAGTAAAAACGATCTAACTGCTGTCACTGCTGTTACTGTCGCAGTTAAAACGATCCTACTGCTGTCACTGCTGTGACTGCCGCAGTAAAAACGATCTGACTGCTGCTACTGTTGCCACTGCGGCAGTTATATCATCTCACTGCTGTCACTGCTGTAATTGCTCACTGCTAACTTCACGTTCCCGCACTACTGTCCGAGTAAGATTTTTCAAGAAATTTTGAAAAAAATTAAATGAGAACTCTTTACTGTCCGAGTAAGATTTTTCAAGAAATTTTGAAAAAAAATAAATGAGAACTCTTTACAGCGAGATCACAAGGAAACAGCATGATAAAAATAAACAACTAATATATCTGAGATCTATGGAAGCATATTTGTGCCACAACTTAACCACATAAAATAACGTGAAAATAATGGAGGATTTCGCCCAAAAAAGTTTTTTTTCGCGAAAACTTCCATATTTTCACGATTAAAAAAGTTATGTTAACACGAATTTATTTCTGTTAGTGCTCTTAACTGCCACAACATAAAGATAAAGTTTTCATGTAAATAATGGAGGATTTCACGAAAACACATAACTTTTCACGAAACCTTAAAAATTTCACGAAAGATATTTTTGCATGAAAAAAAATGAAAGCTTTCACGAAATCATGGTTCGTGAAACGAAAAACAGATAACTTTTCATGAAAGCATAACAATTTCACGAAATATGCCAGTTATCTAAAAATTATGGAAGCATATTTGTGCCACAACTTAACCACATAAAATAAAGTGAAAATTATGGATATTTTCGCGAAAAAATGTTATCTGTTTTCGAGAAAAAAAATCTGTTTTCGTGAAATCCTCCATTATTTTCATGGATACTATATCTTTATGTTGAGGCAAGTTAGAGCATTATCAGGAATAAATTCGTGTTAATTTCTTTCGTGTTTAATTTATCTGTTTTCGCGAAAAAAACTTTTTTTGCGAAATCCTCCATTTTTTTCACGTTAATTTATATGGTTAAGTTGTGGCGCAAATATGCTTCCATAGAGACCATAACTGATTATCAAGAATTCAGATGTACATATAAAATATTAACACTTGAACGGCGCCAGCACGATAAGCAGAACAAAACATAACAAAAACATTAACGGACATGCAGCTGTACATCAAATACATGCAACAATATTCGGATATTCAAACTTTTTTGGCACTAGACGATGATACTGAAGGCGAATCAATAATGCTACCAAATACTACAAATTGCAAAAACAGAGATTATAAAGCTAATAGTGTAACAAATTGAACTTAAAACACGGGTTAATTCTTAACACTTATAATCAAATATGTTTATAACTGATGACTGTGGTATGCTATGGAAGCATATTTGCACCACAACTTAACCATATAAATTAACGTGAAAAAAATGGAGGATTTCGCAAAAAAAAATTTTTTTTCGCGAAAACAGATAAATTACACACGAAAAAATTTAACGCGAATTTATTCCTGATAATGCTCTAAATTGCCTCAACATAAAGATATAGTATCCATGAAAATAATGGAGGATTTCACGAAAACAGATTTTTTTTTCTCGAAAACAGATAACTTTTTTTGTACACATGTAATTTATAGTCTCTTATTTGAAAGCCTTTGTTTCTAATGGTTTCCCAGGGTTGCATCATATATTGATCTTTTCTATATTACAGATGATCTACGCAGTAAAATACTTTTACAGTCACAACGGTTTCCCAGACAAGTCATAATGGGATTCCTTTTTACAAAACAACAGCAAATGACATACAGATGTAATATAGGCTTAAAAATATATAATTGTTGAACATATGTGAACTTATTAAGGCAAATCAATAAACGATAACTCTTGCTTACAAAAAATACAAAACAAACCTAAAATCAGATCAGTGTTCATGTTCGTGGCATTAAGTACATGTACCCACAAGACAAATTCTTAATGTAACTAAACAATTTACAATTTCAAACATTTCACGAACATCTCATAACTTATATTTACAGTTAAACATGCCTTGCAGCCACCTGGGAATAGCAATCACGAAATCTGATTTCGTGAAATCTTCCATTATTTTCATGCAAAAATATCTTTCGTGAAATTTTTAAGGTTTCGTGAAAAGTTATGTGTTTTCGTGAAATCCTCCATTATTTACATGAAAACTTTATCTTTATGTTGTGGCAGTTTAGAGCACTAACAGAAATAAATTCGTGTTAACATAACTTTTTTTACTCGTGAAAATATGGATGTTTTCGCGAAAAAAAAACTTTTTTTGGCGAAATCCTCCATTATTTTTCACGTTATTTTATGTGGTTAAGTTGTGGCACAAATATGCTTCCATACCCATCTACGAAATTCACTTTAAATATCATCCGACTCAACATTTAGTATCACAGCTGCTGTGAGGAGCGAAAATAAATGCACTTAAATAAAGATTTACCTTCGTCATATTGCTTTCGTCAAAGTCTATTGTGCAAGCGATTATTATTGTTCTCATACGTGCATATACATGTAATTGCAATTCATACTTATTATTGATAAATATTTTTTGTTCTACTTCAAACTATTGTGGATTAAACCATTTCCAAAATGGTTTAAACGAGAAACTCCTTTTCTATCAAGTGTTCCTTCTTCTCCCCCTTTCCCTTTGTGATTAGCTAGTATCACACACATATAGAGCGTCGCCAACACCAGAAGGAAGATCAGTGCTCGTACAAATACCGTCAGAACAGTCCGAGTGAAGCAACCTAGAGTATAAAAAAGAGCACAATTATTAATTAAAGAACTGAAGTAAACATAATTTTTAACTATAATACTTGTAGTTATAGATACTGGTGTCAGCACTTAAAACAAGTATTAATATACTATAAAACCGATGAATCACTTTTTTGCCGCTAGTTGTCAAATGGCGGCGTCGGTGGCGGCGGCGTCCGGTAGTCTCTAACTTAAATTTAAACCTTTAATTAATATTGTTTAAACTTTAAAAAGTACATGTCCTATTAACTTTATACTGGAATGCATCGTCTGCATGGCATGAACATAGCCATTGATATTTGCAAATGATAGCTTCTGATCGACATTTTTGAGTAAAGCGCATTTCAAATGACTAAAACCTGGCACTTAATGTTGCTTGTAAGTGGCCAAGTGCTTATCATTTCTGTGCAATACTTAAGATATGCAAACTGCAAGTACCATACTTTTTCCGATTAAATACATCTTTGAGTGTTTATAACTGCGCACAGAACATTAAGAATCAATTACAACTTCCCATTAACTTTTTTGAAATAGATCCCTCTTAAAATGATTCACTTTTACGTTGGTTACAACTTTGTGTACTTGCCCTAAATGCTTTTTACTTGATTATATCATCTACATGAACAAAGCTTGTATGATAGAGAATTGATAACACCTGATTATTTGTTTAATTATGCCCCTTCAAAAGAACTTTAACCTGGAACTGAATATTGCTTGCAACTTGAAAATTATGTTCTTTTGACACAGTTTGGTATATCTCGTAATAATGATTACACGCATGACGAAGAATTGCTTTTTGTGTACCTGATATCGAGTAAATGTTTCGTAACTATATATTTCGCTTTAAATTTTATTCTTCGATTTTTATTAAACATTTTGTTAATAAGACACAAACTCGTTTTTTTTCATTCGCGGATTTTGAAGAATGAAAGCATGTCATTTGCTTTTATCGAGGAGGAGGTTGGGGTTAGGGCTGGGATCTAAATCATCGAGAGACAATTAAATGTGAACACACGTTACCGGCAGTAATCGACTTTGACGTCGGCAAATGAAAGAAAAAATAAATAACATTAAAATCATTAATTAAAATTGAAAAGATGTGTAAAATAATAACACTTACGAATCTCTGTTTCGTTGCGTGCACAATCAGGACATTCAATCTGCCAGCAAATAATTGGCTGAAATGGAAAATAAAACAAAGTAGTCTTCGTGAACAAGCACAATAAATATAATTGCAGTAGCAAAATGTCAATTCAATAAAAAGTAACATGATACAACAAATAAAGAATTTGATATAATTCGCAGTTTTGTACTTCTATATCGACTTACGGGCAGCGTATCGTTTCGGAAATTACCAGCGTCTTCCAATGTAGATAATATTGTATTTTCGTTTTCATTTGATGTATAGTTGAAAATTTTGTCAACATCCTTGTCTAACACAATTTCGTGACAGTAACATCTTTGAATGAATATTATTGCACACAGAACAGTAATAGCCAATTCATAATAAATAGTCATTTTCGTTTTGTCTTCAGAAAATCTTCTTTTTAATATCATTGATCCATGAAACCGACACAATTATGGTCATTAGTGCTCAATTTATGGTCATAAGTGTAATTTTAACGTTTAAAACAGATTTACTGGTTGGGATTCCATTTATAATTTGTATCACCTGTAAACTATTTTAAACTAAAATGGTGTGTTTTGCGCAGTTATGTATATAGAAACATTTGGGGGATTCTTTAAAGCAATTCTACCTTTTTGAATTATTTAATTTGTTTTTACCTATACATATTCCACATATATCGTCAATTTATCAAAACTTCAAGTAATGGATTTTATAGAGATAGGAGAATTTACAACACATTGGTTAAATTTATCAACACTTTCTGTGGTAAACATTTATTTATTTGTGTGTTTATTTATTTATTTAATGGCAAATTAGTTTATTTATCGTACTTTTCATTTTATGTAAATTTAATGTAATGCGTAAAACGTTCAATTAGACATTTTAAACACTGAACATTTTGTTAGGTGAAAAAATTACATTTCTTGCATCTTTCATCTTCTAGAGTACAGCCCGGACAAGCTTTCAACCCGGAGGTTCAGAAGGTAATAGCAGAATGTGCAATGTTAGTTTCTTTTAAGCTATGGTAATTTATTCAGGATTGAATTTGTAGTCATTACAGATTCTGAATCTGTTTTACTAACCGAAGTTTTACAGGATGTGCAAAAGGTGTTAAAGATAATTGCTGTTTATAATTTCATGTATCTCGCAGGGAAACCGATATTTAAAGAAGGTGAATAATTGGATTAACTACTCTGTGTTTTCCTTCTAATGAAGGAAAACAAAGAAAAAAATATTTACTACAAACAAAAATCATGTCATCCATCGATCTTTTAAAGTAATAATTTAAAATTGAACACTCATATGTCTTCTTTTTTCTTGACAGATGATATCTCCATGGTAACAATTCGTTTGTTTATCTTCATGTCGTTGATCGTGTTGTTGTTCGGTATTGGCCTAGGCTGCTACCGCCTGCGAAACAACTGCCAGGAACCATCGGTGATAGACTATGTGTGAGTTGAAGCAAAATCTTCAAAGCTAGGCATGGGTGCATAGAATCAACAGCTGTACAGATCCTAGTTCCGTTTGTGCTTAGTCGCATAAAAGTTATGTTCAGTTCTTTATATGCGATGGAATCTTTGTATGAGATACAATAAACTCACAGACGTTTAGATCATACTGGACAATTTGAATGTATGGCGCCGATAAGTATTTTAAATTAGTAACGAGATAGTGTGCTAAATCGCATAAATGCTATTTTAGTACTGTACAAGTTTATGCGATATAATCTGTGTTTGACGGTTTATTTGACAGATATGTAATGAACAAATAATCGGACAGAGAAAGAACATGTTTTAGATTTTAGTATGTTCAGTCTAAGAGTCTTATTGTGGGGAGAGGTGGGTGGAGAGTAGCCTGAACGATGGATTGCAGTAATAATGAAAATTGTATGCAGTCGTATACAAAAATCATTGTATTTGTGACTGGTCGCCAAGAAGCTGAACGACATAAAACTTGTCAAAACGGGTTAATCAAGTTTTATATTATTGTACATTATTGAGTTCAGGATTTGTGGAATCCCACAGATTAGCTAGCTATAGAAGGGGAAACAGAAAACACTACTTTTCATTCAACGCATTTTCCTAATTATAGTATACAATAATTAATGGTATGGAACTTTATTCAAATCAATAATAGAAATGTAATCGAATTTTGAATGAAATATGAGCCCACCTGGGCTGAAGGTTATAAAGCTGATATTGGAAACCAGTCTCAAATCTCAAGCATCTGATTGGCTGAAATGGCGACTTTACAATACATTACGTTGATAATGAAACGCGAACGACGTATTATACAATACACAAGTCTTTTCATGAACTATACATTTCAATAAAAAACGAAAACACTCAGTAAGAACACAAATAAATAATATTATACATGTAAAATATTAAGTTTTGTTGATTATCGAATGCGGAAGTGAATCATTGAAGCAGAATGTGCCCTTGATTTAAAAATAGTTGAACATTTACTTTTTATGTTCTTAAAAGTTTTAAAATCCAACAAAAAACTAAAACACCGTAGTATGCTATTTATAGACTAACGCGGATTAAAATAATGTAGTAAAGGTTTTAGTTTCACAAAAGGGTCAAATCAATTTTAAATAAACACTGACAATTAGATCAGTTTTCGGTACATAAATGATGAAGATTGTTAAAATTGTCTCATTATAATTATAGTTAAAGTTTATTTAGAACAGATGAGAATTATTTATTATTTAGAGGAAAATTCGGGGTTAAGGACAAACCTATTAGTCATGGACAAGAATATATGCATCGACGAAATTTAATACAGATGGAGAAGTTAAGTATATTTGTTTGAATTAGATTATTCCAAATGTAACGATGAACATCATCTCTGGAACAATAATAAACCAAGCACATGGGAAGAGAGTTCCCTGCCAACCCCTACTCCCACCCTTAAAAAAAGAGAAAAAAAAACATTATGAACTTAATAGTTTTCTTTGGCGGCATTTTGTTGTAAACCGTTCACAACCCCGCTCACCTGAATAATTAATGTATACCCTGATCAGAACTGCTGAACGCACAAGCTGATGTGGATCTAAGATGTTTCTTAATGAACAAATTCCTGTAAACGGAGTGAAACTTGCGATTAACTATCTCTCTCAACTATGAGTTCGAGTCAAGCTCGAACTTAGGAACAATGCAGCCGGTTTGCGAAACGTATGCTCCGATTTTTCCAGAGAAATTGAAAATAAATCATTCAACATGTGAAATGACCTTTACAATGTGTCATTACAGCTCTAGTATCCATTTCAGCCAACCAGAAGCTTGAGATTTGAGACGGGTATCGAGTTTAAGGCAAATAGCGTGTATTATTTTTAATCAAACATTTTCTTGCATATTGTTTTCATATATCCAGACTATCAAGGAACGGAGCAAAACGTAAGAAAAACTTACATTTTGATCAGTGTAACATACCCTTGGAGTACTACATCTACAATGCAAATAAAATATTCCTCTTTTTTATAGATTTTTGAAGGCATTGAATGTTTTTTCTACATTACCACTTGTTTGTCATTTTGTGTAGTTAAATGTTAAAATTAAAAAAATCCGAACCAAGCAATCGTTTAATACTGTGCAGTACAGTGAATAAAGCATCTGACAAACACTTCAGTTAAAATGTCTCAATGTTAGCCTCATAATTAATAACCAAAACAAATGTAAAACAAAAACAGATGATAACAATAGGCCAATGAGCTGTAATTTATTCAGGAAACCCAGACACTGCAGTAGGATAGGAGCTAGTCAACTAGTTTAAAATACTTTAAATTGGTTACCGTAGAATCTGTCTGGCCATAGGTTTATAAAACTTAGACTGGAGACAAATATAAAATATCGGCAATCTGATTGTTTGAATTCGAGCACTCTCGGAGCTAACCAGTGGAAAACTTAAGTTCAGCGAGCGGTTTTACCAGTTTTATAACACAAGGACTTCTTAGTCTCTAAAACGGTTACTGGAAGTTGACAACTCACCTAAACCTTAAAATTACACATGTGTAGTAAAATTATTGTATCAACAACACTTTTATTGTATATTGCTTTTAGCAGGCTTATTATATTTCATTAAAATGACCATCGTTTGAGTTTTAAATACCAATATCTAATATTAATAAATTCGAGTTTTAAATTATTGTAAAGAATTTTTACCACAAATTTACAAAATAATACTTTTGTTAAAAATGGATAAAAATTGCATTCTTCATATTTGCATCGCTCTCAAAATAAGGAACATTTTGATACTAAATATGATTTAATAATTTAGAAAACTAAAATTTCAATATTTAAAGAAAGAAGACTGAAAATATTCATAATTATGTAACTTCCAATATAGGAAAAACGTCGATCAAAATGGTCCTTTGGTCAGTAGAATTACAAGATAGTCCACAACTAGGAATGCCATTCAAAGTACTAGCATCAATTTAAATACTCATTGGTTCTTCTGTTTTTATCATTCTTCAACTCAGTGAACAATTTCACTAGTACATAATATATCTAAAAGCTAGAGCCATCACTGAAGGTGATTAATACCCTAGCCAATAATCCTGCTTTGTCACAGTATACAGAAATAATGTTTGTATTTTTTTAGTTAATGGTGAATGAGATTTTCAGAAAACCCTGATTTTTAAAGTGGTTTAAAGTTAGAATGTTTATTTGGTTGATAACTGGAGAAAAATGAATGTATGTATGAAAACCACCAGAGTAATATTAATATTACATAACACAGTGTAAGCAGTATTGTGCAACAGGTCCTTGACAAGTAACAAGAGCAATGAACTCTGAAAAAGACATCTTAATATATCTCAAGACCAGGTGTTAAGATTAGAATTCTGACAGTGATATTTTCACACAGCTACTAAAACTTTTGTTTGAAATTCTATCACAACCAGTTAATGAAATGTTCAGAAAAGAACTGTATTTGAATACAGTATAAAGTTTATGTCAAAGCTTCTTAATAACTGTAGAAAATGTAAGGTTAATTAAAAAATTTTAACTTTATTTAGTGAAATACTGCTCCCCTCCAAAATGATGGACAGATCCACACCAAAAGTATTGCACATGGACATTTCATGCCAAACATGTTTTAAGCTTCAAGTCAATATCTTGAAAACTGTAGGAGTTGGTCAAGATTTTGTTAAATCATGCTCCCCTCCAATGATAGACTGATCCACACAAAACTATTTCGGTCACATGTACACTTCATGCCAAACATATGTTTAAAGTTTCAAGTCAATATCTTGAAAACTGCTGAAGTAGTAAGCATCACAATTTTATGTTGAGTCATGCTCCTTCCATAATATAATTGACCAGTCCACATGGAAAAAAACATGTAGTGCAAATTAATACACTAACATTTACTTAAAGTTTCAAGCCAATAACTTAAAAACTTATTACCTAGGGCAACAGAAAAACCAATTGACCAACCAAAGAACCGAACAACTGACTAACCAACCAATACGTTGATGACTCCTTTATACCCCAAACTTCATTTGCGGGTGTATAAATATCTGCACTTAGCAAGTTTAAAAAGTAAAACAAAATACCAAGTTACACACAGATAACATTTAATGTAACATAAACAATTATCTTAAATATCACAGAATAAAGACCATTGCCCAAGATCATAAAACTAAGTTTTGAGATCAGTCTCAAATCTCAAGGATCTGATTGGCTGAAATGGCGACTGGTCGCCATTTCAGCCAATCAGATCCTTGAGATTTGAGACTGATCTCCAGATTTAGTTTTATGATCTCCAGACCATGTCATACAAAAATAGATAAAATTCCTTCTAAAGACATAACTCTTAAAAGTAATATTTAACTAACTAAACGTTTCAAGAGTAATGTTTCAAGCATCTAAAACAGAAACAAGACTGAATCAGTTCATGTTTGATGAAGTATCTACTTCGGAAGCACTTATGTTTCATGATGTATACAGTCTTGATTCTACATGTGTATAAATATATAATTATGTAGTCATTTAACTGCCCAACTCATTCCCTATACATGTAGCATTCATGGCATGGAGATTGAGTTTAACTGTAAAATCTCAAAACTTGAACGGAACATGTTGTTTTGTACTTGATTGAAGTTTGTCAAGTTCTAAAGTAATGTCAGGCAGGAAATATAATGACGTTCCATGGTGATCTGAGGTTCTCAACTGGGAAAAGTAAAGTTCAAAATCACCATGATCAAAGTAAATGAAAACCAACGTTTTCTAAATTAAAATTTTCTTTTGCCTAAAAAGCCTTTGCAATCAAAAATAATTATTTGGTTTCTTGAAAAGGTAAATGAAAGATTGTGGAACTGGTAATTGGACACCCAGACTGGCAATATATCCTCATATACCCTGTCAAGAAACCAAATAACTATATATTAGCTTTTGAAAAACATAAACATTGCCTATTTATCTCACTTTATCTGCATAACTGAACACATTACAGAGTCTGAGACAGTATTGCAATACATCCTTTTATCTATTTTTATGGGCCCCCAGCTAGGAAAAGGAATTGTTTCTTATACGATTTTAAGTGTTTGTATACAATCAAATTACATTCTTTTCTCATCTGGACGTCCATGGTCAGTGTCTGATGTTTAACACTTTAATCCATATATATTTGGGTTTTATGGTCCCATGTGCGTACAATGTAGATCCAGATCAACTGGCACTTGTAATAAGAATCTGCACTGTTCGCTTTTTGATTCAGTGGGTTATTTCTGACCAAGAAATGGACAGTGCATCTTAATCAAGTCTGAAGGTTATAAAACTGAGCTTGGAAACCAGTCTCAAATCTCAAGCATCTGATTGGCTGAAATGGCGACCAGTCGCCATTTCAGCCAATCAGATGCTTGAGATTTGAGACTGGTTTCCATGCTCAGCTTTATAACCTCAAGTCCATGGTATGAATGTGCACACTGATCTGGATCTACATTGGATACATGCAAAACATGTATACATGAAGTAAAAAGTTAACATGGTTAATGCTACCACATCAACACACAATAATTATATACCTCTCAAATTTTCTAAGGGTCAAGTTTTGAATTTCTGATGCATTTGATATAAAAGCACCAGACAGCTTTTATATAACATACGTTGTAATGGTTACTAATCAACTGAGTTTTAACTCTATATATCATTTATTTAGGTTTAATCACATGTGCAACCAGTGTACAATGTACATCCAGATCAGTCAAAACATACATGCCATCTAATCTAGATCTACACTGTTAGCTAATTGTTTAGAAACAACCTAATGAATCTAAAAGCAAACACTGTATGTCCTGACAGCTAGCACAGTTGTGTTGTCTGATCTGGATCTTCACTGTTCACCCACACAATTAATCTATCGTATCTATGGCGTAAAGGCATAGATTGCTTAACCCATTCCTGGATATATAGGCATTTTTACGCGTGTGCGACCAGTGTAGATCCAGATCAGCCGGCACATCCGTGCCGTCTGATCAGGATCTGCACTGGTCACATTTTGGTCAGAAATAACCTAATGAATCAAAAAGCGAACAGTTTAGATCCTGATCAGATGGCACGGATGTGCCGGACCTAAACTGTTCGCCCTAGCATTAAAGGTGTATCTATACAGGAAAGGGTTAACAACAGCGTCTTTAACATGACTAACTTCAATATGGATGTAACATCTACATATAGCCTGAAGCAAATGGTTTCAGTTTTTGAATGTTCAAATGGAAAACCAGTTTATCTAATGTATCAGATGTATAGCAAAACAGTTCTACGTAAGACCCTGATCATACTGTTCAGATGTGGAGGCCATAAAACTAGCATTCAAAAGCTGCTATTTATGCACTTTTAAAAAGTAGAAATTAACCCTATTACTTATATTTTACCTATCCTGTGGTAAAACTTGGTTACAATATTTCCTAAACAAACAATATCTGGAAAAAAATATTTCTCTTAACCTTTTACTTCAAAGTTACAAACCTGTTTATTGAATGTGTGACCAGTATAGATCCAGATTGGTCAGTAAATTTTTGTCATCTGATCTTGATCAACATTGTTGGCTTTTTGATCAGATATACCCTAATAATTTAAAAGGGAAGAATGAAGGTCCTGATCAGATGGCACGGATCTGAATCTAGTGTGTGTGCCCATGGGATGATGCCGGTATATCCCAGGGAGTGAATTGTTAATGAAAAGTAGATCTTCAAAATAAGACAGGATGAACTTGTATGGCTGTCAAATTTCTCACCCTTGCCAAAAGGCATAAATTTGTTAAAAGGTTGGTCAATGGCATTTTCAAGGTAAAATATAAATACACTCAACAACAGTTCTGATTATTCATCTCATCTCACAGGAGTTTACCAAAGCTGAAATCGAGCTCCTATGAAATTCAGAAACTGACCATGTTGCTGATATTCATGGGTAAATATTGACAGTTTTACTCAAACTGATGAAATCTGCTTTATGAATGTCAATAAGTTTCGGCATTAATTACTGATTTTAAAAATAATCAGGTCCTGAATTTTTAATGATTTTCTTTAAGAAGATAATTGGAATGTACTGAAATTCAATAATCTCTATGACAGAGAGTTTAAAAGTTACAATGCTAGTGCAGTAACTAAAATGAACTTTCAGTGCAAATAAGCTGTCTGATATGTGTTTATGTTCACAATTGATTTTTGGTGCAGCAATTGTGTTTTGACTAAAGCAATAATATCTTTAGTAGCTCCAAATTTATGAGCCGTGCATAATCCTTTAATAATCCTTTAATGCAAAATATAGGTGAAATCAACAATTTGAAAAAAAAAATTTGCCGAGTCCTGTGTCTTCATTGTTGTTATGCAGATTTTGATGGTGAACATTTATTCTAAATTTAAGTTGATATAATAACTTGTTTCAAGGTTATGAACCAAGGGCAATAAATCTTCATCAGATGCCAACACAAGAGTGAGTAGGATAACTCCCCTTTTAATTGAATAGTCAAGCTAAAATCTATTAATGCTTTAACCATAAAAGCCTCTTATCCATGGGTGAACAGTGTATTTCCAGATCAGCCAGCACATCTGTGTTGATCCCTATCCAAGGGCACTGATATGCCAGCTGATCTGGATTTACACTGTTTGCATATGCATAAAAACCCCTATATGGAGTATTTAATGGTTAAACAATGAGAACATTTCAAGTTTGAATTACCTTTAAGTTTAAAAAATAGTCTTTGCACTGATTCTTTCAATTCTTTAAGCCAGCATATTCATGTCATCAGATGAGGATATACATTTTTCACTTAAATTAGATTCATAAATTTATTACTGACTAAAAGGCAGTAAGTGCAGCCAGATCAGACGGCTTGGATGTGCCAACTGATCTGGATTTGCACTGGTCAAACGTGATAAAACCTGCTTACATGGAGTTAAGGGTTAAACAGGTACACTAAGCATCTCCCAAACCAGACATTTCTGACAAATGGCTGGTCATGTAAAATAACCTAAATGATGAGACTAGCACTAAACTACCCTATCTCTCCTGATAATTTATTTCTCTCCAACATCCTGGTCCAGACTGTGTCCACACGTACAACAAATGAATATGTTTAATCACAATCTCTGATATGTTGTTTTTCTACATGAACACCAGTTTAAATGACAGTAAGAAATGAGATTTTGATATTCAATGTCATTTTACAATGATAATCTTTCTCACAGTGTTTGGAAAACAGGTCCTCGCTGTCTTGTTTATCATTGTCCATATATTGATTTTAACCCTTTCCTCCACAGACACACATTTTTACCCATGTGGGACCAGTGTAGATCCAGATCTGCTGGCACATCTGTGCCATCTGATCAGGATCTGCACTGTTCACTTTTTGATTCATTAGGTTATTTCTGACCAAAATGTGACCAGTGCAGATCCTGATCAGACGGCACAGATGTGCCGGCTGATCTGGATCTACACTGGTCCCACATGCATAAAAATGCGTATATATGGAGGAAAGGTTTAATTTACAATGACCTATATGAAGAGGAGTTGTCAAGTAACGAACCCTTCTAATCTCTTACAGGATGAGTTTGATATACATCATGCCATCCAACTAACTAGTGCAGTCAGTGTTGCATAGCAGAAATGCTAACAGGTCATGTTTTGATTGAACATTTCTTGGCATTTGGTTCATAGATGTACTTCAATTATCTATGTCATGTAAGTCTTGAGGCTGGAGAGTTGTGTCGGGTACCCGTAATCTCATCGTTAACGCCTCGCTCGTACTCGTCAACATCCAGTAAATCCTCATCCAATGAGGCAGTTAACTGTTGCAAACACACATCTAGTGCCTGAAAGATGAAGATAAATATTAAGCTACCTCAAAAATATATTATTATATAGTGATATTGTGTCTGCTTACATTCTAATATTCAGCTAAGTCATACTATCAAATGACTAAGAAGCTAGAAATGCTTCCACAGGACACAATCTGTACCCACATTTTCTGAAAGGCTGACTAATTGTCCGGAATGAGTGAGAAAAATCATCCAAATAATGAAGATAAGAAAATCATGAGAAACAAGGCTTTCAGAGTACTGCACACAATAAAAGAGAAAACCTATATTGATAATTAGTGCCAGAAATATATTTCACAAAAAAAAGTCATATCAAAGTAGTTGAATGTGTCATACTACACAGAAAAGAAGCCACTTAGTGTTTAAAGATCAGCTTCTAAAAAGTCCTTTGTACC
Source organism: Corbicula japonica (assembly GCA_038501625.1). Taxonomy (NCBI): domain Eukaryota; kingdom Metazoa; phylum Mollusca; class Bivalvia; order Venerida; family Cyrenidae; genus Corbicula; species Corbicula japonica. The sequence goes on from JAZAYU010000160.1 coordinate 628,167, forward strand.
ATTCTAACTGATGAAAGATACTTACAGCATCTAAATGCTACTAAAGCATCTTTCAAGAACTAAAAAACAAAACACAACAATACTTACTGCACCTAAATAATACTTACAGCATCTGTGATCAGTTTCTCATGCATCTTTTTCATTGATTTGTTTTTAACAGTTTTCCTTCTATTCACAGTTACAGAAAACATTGTCTCCAATAAAATACTGCTTATCATATCTGAAAATAAAAAGAATGAAAAGTAAACAAGAAGACCCAGCCCTGCTATGAAACCAAAACTTTCCCAAAATTTTAAGTGAAGTGGGCTATAATTTTCACAAAATACAGTCAAGAGCTATGAAACTTGTCCCGATAATTGCTATTGTGATGTCAGACAACTAAGATAATACAAAAAGTGAACTTACATGAAAATCTTAATGAAATGTTGATGCCCAAATGTCTGCCCACCCAACAACATACCTTAATCTAATAGCAAGGGTTTTCCAATGAAAAACATGGTTAACAAGAGCATTCAACAAGCTCAAGTTGTAAAAGTACCTAATATCAGCTTGAGTCAAACTTGCAAGATGTATGGTTTCAATCTAATTTTATAAAATGTTTAAGTCCACCATTATTGTTCTAAAGATAAACTAGAGATAAAGAGAATCTATCATAGGTATTCAGCGAAGATCAGGGTATCTCAACCTAAGGGTGATGCTTTCCAGACGGAAACGAGGCTGTGCCGAGTTTACGTCTGGAAAGCATTGCCTGAGGGTTGGGATACCCTGATCTTCGCCAAATATCAATGATTGATTATTTTTCTCACTTACTTCTTCAAGATTCGAACAAAGTTCTTTAAAATCCAAATAAAACTTAAAAATTTTTGAGAACTATTTCTTTTGCGTAACTTCTTTTAGGAACGGTATATCACCCAAGAAATTCACAGTCCTGTCAAAGTTGAATACCCCTAACATGGACACCAATATTGTTACAAATTTAAGAAAGGAAAAGAATCGCTATTACATGGAAATCTGCAGCGGGTTCATCCGTTGATAACGGATCTGCAATTTTTTTAGGTTATCAGTGATTTCGTCACATTTCATAATTCAAAGATTGAATTGTACGAAGTAGAAATATCCCGATTTAAAAGCAGATTATTACCTATTTTATCTTCTATTAATTTTCTCCATAGAGTCTGATGTTTAATAAAGTTTGCAACAGTGGTATAAGAATGAAACACTCCAAAAAAAATAGCATTAATTTTACAGACTCATACCACGATAAACACTTCCAAGTTCCAAGAAACCATCATAAATTCATAGCCAAGATCTTAGAAACTGTTAAAGTTATTTGAGTCACAAAGATTTTTAAGAAGCTTGCTGCCTCTGACAAATATTAAATAAATAAATGGACTGAGCCAAATAAATGGATTGAGCCTCATGAAAATTGTTGTGTACATCTACATTAAGCATACAATTCAAGTTTCTACTTTCTTGATAGTATCTTGAAAACTGCAGAAATAATTTGCACCACAAGATTTTTAAGAATCATGCAAATAATGGAGAGCAGAAAATGTCATTAACATCTGCACATCATGCAAAACACAAGTTCAAGGTTTCCTGTCATTATTTTAAAAACTGTAGGAGTTCACAAGAAAAGACAGGCTTTTAGATTCATTAAATTATTTCTGATCAAGTAGTGAAAGGTGTAGATCCAGATCAAAGCAGACAAAATTGCCAGCGGATCTGGATCTACACTGGTCACACATGAGATGAAACCCATTATATGTAGTAAGAGGTATGGTGGCCAGATAGAAGCCACCGCAAGCCTGGATACTCACCATCCATATGTTTGTTAGCATGGTCACTTTCTGTCCATACATTGCCCTGTCTGGCCAATAATGTAAACAGATAGTCGATCATTATAGATTCCATCAATTTGTCACCTGCCTGACTAGATACCTGAAATTTAAAAACTCTATAATAGAAAGTCAATGAATATAAATGTATTCATAAACAAAAAAAAATTATACCAATGTTAAATTAAAATAGTTATAGAACTGGTATTTTTATCAAAATAGTACATTCTTACTACACCTATTTCACATTTTCATGAATTTTTATATTATCTCACAGAGGAAAAAAAGATACATCAGAAGCACAAGGCTGCCAAATAAAAAAATAATTAGCCATTATTTTTAATTATTCGCTTTTGCCAAACATCTCCTAAATGCATTAAACTACGCCAAAAGTTCTATACATAGATTTCATATGCACAGTTACTCCCTCTAAGTTTCTATATACAATTTTATCTGGTTCCACTCTGACCAACATTTGACCAACCCTGTCTTTTTGTGGGTGGGGTTGGCGGTTTATTACAAACAGTGTTTATTACGAACAGTGTTTGTTACAAACAGTGTATTATCAAAAGAAATATTGTCCTTTAATACCTCTTTGAGTTCCCGCCGCATAACTTTAGTATCGTAATGTGCTAGCACAGACTTTGCGATCTCTGGAACTTCATCTTGTATTTCTGATTCTATCACCTCATCTCGGATAAAATCTTCCGCTATCAGGTCAAATACTGCCTCCTCAATCTGCGGCATAGAAAAAAATTGATTGTTCTTAATAAATGATAAATAACTGCTGTCAGATGAGACTGCATACTCAATTCTGTGAATCATCTCTATGGAAACAAATGCAATTTTAATCAGAGTAATCATTTGATACATCTATTTTATAACAAAAGTCAACTCAATTACATTTTTCAAAGTACAAGAATACTAATGGCAATAGGGATTATATTTTTGTTAAAAAACAAGTCAATTTTGAAAGAGAAAACTATTTCAATTTTTTTTCCAAGGTTATTGCTTAATTTGCCTTATATTCAAGATGAAATGGGGAATAAAAGTACTCTAAAAAGAACAACACAAATAAATTGCCATTTTGTTAATTTACAGATAGTCTTAGTTGAAAATGGGAATAACTTTAAATATTACTTTGGAAGTTACATGCCCATTTTAAATGAAATAGGGTAGTTAAAAAGTCAGGTAAGTGTTAAGTTGAATTAATTTTTAACAGTGCCCAGCTTCAATAAAGTCTGTAGAGTATCTGAGTTTGCCTACATTTTAGCCCTTGACCAAAAGTTTTATAGAGATAAAGAACTAGCTTTTTTTAAGCTATTGTAAAATTGTCACAATTCAAGGGCAGTAACTCTGTAGTTACTATATTACTAACTGTTACCAAATTCAACCTACAATTTATTTCCTTCTAAACACATTAAATGTGTCTTAAGTTTAAATAATGTCTGTTCAAGTTAGAGCTTTAACAACATTCATAACATTCCATCCCCCATCCATCTGCTTGCCTATTGTGTGTGATCTAGTTATACAACCTGTTAGAGAAGTCTGTCAATCATCATATTCGTATTGCTTGAGGTGTATTCATTGTTGTTATATAAGCAAAATAACGTGTTGTTCTAATTTGAATTGACTTTCCCTAACTGGTACCAATCAGAATGTTCAGAATTTGATACTTGCTGAACAACTTGTAACAAATTGTTGAGGAGAGTGTACATTTGGTCTCAAGTAATATTTGTACAAACAGGAAATGCCCAGGTTCTATACTTACCTATATAGAACCATATTTAAAGATCAGGTTATATAACTGGGGTAGGCTGGTGAGCACCTGTTCAGTCGCACACATCCAAATGATGTTGGTTTTCTTATTTGACTTGTGTTCACTTTTGAAAAATTAAATGTTTTAACATTATAATTATGGTTGTAAATACAGACTGGAATAATAAATGAAAAAAAACTTAAAGAAACTTTACCAGCTCAGCACCAATTTCATCCATATAATCTTGAAACAGATCACTGAACACTATCTCATGTTGTTTATCTTCTACATAGTTCCGTGCCATCTCCCGCACTGTCTCCTTGACAACATCAGCTGCTGCATCACGTACGGCATCATTCAGAAGTCGGGTCAAGAAACTTTCCAATGGGTCGCCATCTGATTGAGTGTACAACATGTACCTAAAATGTGGAAAAAATGATTTTACACAAGTAAACACATAGTAAGAGGTAAGCAACCATCTGTGTACAGAAAACAAACTATAGCATTTAAATCAAGTAAATAAACAACAACAAGTAAACAGCCATCTGTGTACTGAAAATAAACTAAGAAGATAAAGAACAGTTACAGTTTTCGAAACAAGTTCATCATATTCATGCACACCCGGGCTATTCATCATAAAACTAAGCGTGATGAAAATTTAAGACTGGTCTCCAATTTCAGTTTTACAATATTGGTCACAGATTTTCCTGTGTTTAAACAAGTGCATGACAATCTTTTACAATCCTGTAAAATAACTAATTGACTGGGCCATACTTAATTCTATGAATTAGTTATAGTTAAGTTCTCTGTTAGCTTCAAAATTAAGACTGAAAACAAAGGTAAAATATCGACAAATATTGTTCAAGAACAATTTTTATCACATTTATATATGAGATTAAGATTGGAAATTCAGGCAATCAGGGCCCAAGATCATAAAAGTGAGATTACAGATGAGTCTCAAACCGCAAGCATCAGATTTGAGACTGGTATCCAGTTTAACATGCATCTTGGGCACAGGAATTCTTTTTGGGAAGCAATGCTGTATTATCAGCCTCATTTCAACCATATACATTGCCTTTGCAACATATTTAGACAAGTATCATTGACACCTTTGGGATTATCATTAATGCCCAACTTTTTAACCTTAGACCTATTTTTCCCTATCTAAAACCTTTAATACAGGAACAACACTCAATCTGGTATTTAAATGCAGAATTTGCAGTAGAAGCATTAAGCTGTCTGGTTTAATTTGTTTTAACACTGCACCGTTTTCAATCCCAATTTTTGTCGGCAGAATGTTAATAAAATGTACATGTACCCTGTAAAAAAGTTTAGACATATCACCTGTTAATAACCAAAATCACCAGTGAAAAACTTAAGAGTCCCAACTACTAGTAGTTTTAATTTAAAACAAACATTTCACAGTTATAAATCCAAATTCTGGTCCATATAGAGAAAAGTTAATGAAATGTACCCTGTACATGTAAAAAGTAATCTATCACCTGTTAATAACCAAAGTTTTATGTCCTAACTGCTATTAGTTATATAACTGCTTAGTAAATAAAAAATTCCTGCAACTGGTAAGGAAATATAGTATGAAAAGTCCAAAATCTGTTCACATCTCGGGGCCCATTTTTGAAAGGAAGTCTACCAAGACAGCTCTGTAGACATTTTCATGCAGTTACTTTAGTTCAGGTACAGAGTTATTAATAATTACAGACAGAAATAAATTATTAACCCTTTCCTCTATAGATACATCTTTATTGCATGGGCAAACAGTTTAGATCCAGATCAGCCGGCACTTTCGTGCTGTCTGATCAGGCTCTAAACTGTTCGCTTTTTTATTCATCAGGTTATTTCTGACCAAAATGCGAACAGTGCAGATCCTGATCAGACGGCATGGATGTGCCAGCTGATCTGGATGTATACTGGTCACACATGCATTAAAATGCATATATATGTAGGAAAGGGTTAATCTGGGTTTTTGCCTGGTTGGCATTCATTTTTTAGAACTGTATGAAAGTGGTAACACTACATTACAAGAAAACTGTCCAGTCTCCAGTTTCACACATAAAAAAACTTACATGACATAAAAGCACTTAACCCTCCATATATAAACATTTTAAACCAGTGTAGATCCAGATCAGCCAGCACATTCTTGCTCTCTAATCAGGATCTGCACTGTTTGCTTTTTTATTTGTTAGGTTATTTACGATCAAAAGCGAGCAGTGCTGATCCTGATCAGAGTGCACAAATGTGATGGCTGATCTGGATCTCCACTGGTCACACATGAGATAAAATGCATGTGTATGGAGTAAAGGATTACATAATTATTTACTAAAAATTATCAGGTATGACCCACTTTCTTGTCTAAACTTTCTCTGGGTATTATAATGCAAAGCAAGACTTAACTCTTTCCCGTACAGATACACCTTTATTGCTAGGGCGAACAGTTTAGATCCAGATCAGCCGGCACATCCGTGCCATCTGATCAGGATCTAAACTGTTTGCTTTTTGATTCATTAGGTTATTTCTGACCAAAATGCCACCAGTGCAGATCCTGATCAGACGGCACGGATGTGCCGGCTGATCTGGATCTACACTGGTCGCACATGCGTAAAAATGTGTATACATCCAGGAAAGGGTTAAACTCTTTACTCTATAATGTATCATTTTATCACATCAGTGCCATCTGATCTGAATCTACACTGCTACATGGTCAGAAATAACCAAATGAATCATAAAGCAACCACTGTAAATTCTGGTCATTCAGCACTAATGTTCCAGCTGATCTGGATCTTAAAAATTGCTTCCCATGTGATAAAGGCATATTTATGTTGTAAAGGGGTTAAGACATCTTTTTATAATCAGTGAAAATCATTTAATTTAAGTTTTATGTTTTTTTTGAAGTACTTAAAATCTTGATTTCAAAATTAATACCCTGTTCTGTCCAGTCAAATAAAAATATTTTTATGAAAAACAAATTCCAAACAGTTAAATACAAATTTCCAATGTCTGTACGCAAAAGGAAAAAAGAAAGATGTTTTTGCCATTGCCCTTACAACTCCTCAACCATTATAATTCTTTTCATAAAATCTTGCACTACACTTAAATCAATCAATGTTAACACCTAACAAGAGATTTGGAACAAGAAGATAATTGATATACAAAAAACACTGTTTCCCACATCCTGTGTACTGTTTACCTGATATATGGAGCCAACCTAGGGCTTCTGAAAACATTGATCAAATTATAAAAACTACAAACCTCAAAGCTCAACAAACACTAAATAAGAAATTAAAAAAATAGATTACTGTAAGATTTTCTGAATTATGTAATCTTGAAAGCCGACATCTGTTAATTCATTTAATCAGTCATTTGAGCAATTTTGTTCACTGTTCATCATGGAAGTTTATGAAAATTTATTAACTGAGTTCATTTATTGAACAGCAAACAGAGTAGATCTATGTTAACCTGCATTGCATGATGTTCTGGATCTACACTGGTCACAAATCTGACAGTAGCTCTCCATATACTGTGACATAAATTATCAATTTACATAAAACATAATTTCCTGCCAAAATAGTTATCCTCAGTGAATTTTTAACTTAAGCCTTAAGCTCATAAAAGAAATGAAAGACCAGAATACAAAGCTCAAAATCAGCAATCTGCCTAATGTATGTGATGTTCTCTGATATTTTGCAGAGACCATGTCCACTGAGCTTCTGACATTATTTGCTCTACTTGAAATGTTTCCTCCAATTTTGTAAAGAAATAATAATTAGTTACTAGACTTACTCGTCCACCAGTTCATTGAGTGTTGATCGCACAACATCATGAGTGATACCAGTTAGTTCCTCAGATATTATGTCATCTCGAACTCTTTCCATCAGCATGTCCAATGTGCCAGGCTGAAATATTGAGCGTTTATGTCACATTTTTTCTATTATTTTGACACATATATTATCTGGTAAAGAAATATTATTTAAAACCTCTTCAATAATTGTCCTAGCATTAAATAGCTTTGAAGAATATTTTAAAATGATTGAATTTCTCATTACATTAACCCTTTCCTGTACAGATACACCTTTATTGCTAGGGCGAACAGTTTAGATCCAGATCAGCTGGCACATCCATGCCGTCTGATCAGGATCTAAACTGTTCGCTTTTTGATTCATTAGGTTATTTCTGACCAAAATGCCACCAGTGCAGATCCTGATCTGACGGCACGGATGTGCCGTCTGATCTGGATCTACACTGGTCGCACACGCGTAAAAATGCGTACATATCAAGGAAAGGGTTAACACTCTTTCTTTAACATTATCCTTCTTTTATATTGCAAGAATCATGCTCTTAATAATCATTTTGTCACAAATGAATGTTTCCATATATATGACCCAAGATCATAAAACTGAGATTTGAGACCAGTCTCCATTTGAGATTTGACTTGTCTCCAATCTCAGTTGCATGATCTAGGGCCCTGATAGTTTCAAAGAGGGCTTAACACCCTTTAGGACTAAAGAAGTGCTTAAGAAGATAAAAGACAGAGATATAGATAACAAGAAGGCAAATTAAATCAAGCCCTTATACATGTACTATGAAATTTTTAGTGCACCGAATCTCAAACTGAAACCTAACTTATTTCTTTACCTCAAGGGATGTGGCTGCTATCACTTTGGCAAACAGTGTAGATCCAGATCAGTCAGCACTTAAGGTGCCATCAGATACGGATCTTCAATGTTCATTTTTTGATTTATAAGATTATTTCTCACAAATAGTGTAGATCCTTATCAGATGACACGGACATGCCTACTGATCTGGAATTACACTGTTTGCACATGCTTTAAAACATATATAATTATATTAATTAAATGGTTAAAAGGTATTAAAAATGGAAAACCAAACCTGGTCCAGTCTATGTTGTTATGTAAAATTTTGTTATGTTTCTTTAAATTTTGTTATAAAAAACTGATGTCATTAACTGATTTTTTACTTCTTTGTGAATGAAGACCCTTACAAGCATTATTTCATCTAAGTTTGAGTTATTTTCTGGGTATAACAACAGACTTTCCAAAATCTCGCTGGATTCTATTAACTTATTGAAAAAATAAGAACTTAGTAGTCAATAACAACTGGTTTTCTATTTTCAAAACCTTTTAGAGTTTGTGTTTATCTTGCATTACAAAGTGTTGATCCCTGTCAAGTTTGAAATATAAGTAAAACTACTTCTAGTCCTTTATACAGGACGGTATGACCTGAATTACTGTATCATTAGTTTATTTGGCAAAACACAGTCTTGATTTTTCACATTCTGATAACATTTTGCCAATTTAATTTACATGCAAGTTAGCTAAGCTTAAGTCCAACTCAATCTCAATACTCAATCTGTACGAACAAAATAATGAATTTTATTTGTTTTCTTATTTAAAATTCATGTTAGTGTTGCCATTACCAAAGTAGCAACATATAACATCATAATTTGTGGACTAACTATGTGGATTTATCAAATAAAAAAATGAAACATGCAACCATTTACCTGCTAATATAAAAATATATACATGTTGCTTTACCTCACATATCTACATATTTTGGAACCAAATTCATCAAGACAGAAAGCTGTTAAATATATTAGCAACGATTAAAAACACAGTCTGGTTCATCATAATTATGATTTGAGCGAATAAAGAATAAAGTTCTGTTCTGTTCCATTTCGTTCTGTGCTGTTTTGATACAGACCTGGTTGCCAATATGACCAGTCTTAACTGGTCAAAAAAGCTATAAATATAAAAGTGTATAAAATCTGTAAAAACAGACAGTGAATACTGGGTATATATGATGAAAGTAGATGCAAAAAGATGCAAGACAGTATGACTAAGATGTGATAGGAGAAACAGCAGCTCTATGTACCAGAAGTGTGAGATATTGATAGAAAAATTTCCGAGATACATCAACAAGCTCAGAGCCCAAGTTAATAAAACTGAGAAAGGAGACCAGTCTCCAATTTCAAGCATCTGATTGGCTGAAATGGGGACATGACTCCATTTCAGCCAATCAGATGCTTGAGTTTTAAGACTGGTAGTGAATCTGTTTTACATTCTTGAACTGAGAACTGAGAAAAATCCAAAATTGATGTTTGAAGCAGCAATAACCCATGATGCAGTTTAAATGTTACTATTTCTTATAAAAGAAAAAGTGGCCTAATTCCTAGCTGTGAATGGTAATAAAAGCATGGTGACTATTCTATACTGAACTACCAGGTGCATGTCAAGCATAGTGACATACAAACCATTCGCCCCATCTCGTTCAATGCATCAATCATTAAATCAGGGATGAATTCATCCAAGCACTGGTTGACAAACCAGTTCACGAGATTCTCCGAAAATAATGGATGATCTTTCATATAATATGATAACAAACGGCCCTGTAATGTCAAATGTGTATGACAGAAAAAATCGATAAAAGAGAAAAAATAACAAATATTCTAAAACACTGAGACACAACAAGAACGCCGAGCAATCGAGGATTTCAAGTATGACTATGTACTGTCAACCACAAAAAATGACATTCTGCATGGTTTGAAATTAGCATAATACAATCAAGGGAGGTAAGCTACACTCAAGTGCCCAAAGTTATATAACTGAGCATGGAAACCAGTCTCAAATCTCAAGCATCTGATTGGCTGAAATGGCGACCAGTCTCCATTTCAGCCAATCAGATGCTTGAGATTTGAGACTGGTTTCCAATCTCAGTTTTATAACCTTCAGCCAAGAAGTTGACAGAATGATAGATACATGTACACACACAGATGGAACAACAAACTTTAAGACTTCATTTATCAAATTAATCTGATTGTCAATGAAAGTCTCGCATGTGAGGTTTGAAAAAAAATTGTATAAACAAATCTTCATTTCATTTATTTGCACCTGGACCAAGAATCAAAACAAATGCAAAAAACATGCAGTTGAAAGTAATTGAGAAGAAATCACTGTTTTTACCATACCTTTCCTAAAAGTTAGCAATGTACAAACAAAACAATACAAACATTGTTAAGACATTGAAAACAAACAATTGTTAGCAAAATACATATAAAAGGTAATCATGATAATATCATTATCGGTATATACAAATTACATTAAATGATGAGACAACGACATAATATTATACTCAGAAAAGGTAAAAAGTATCTTGGTAACCTTCCTACCTGTATTTGTATTTGTCCAAAACCAGGCAACAAAAATTAAAAATTTCTTATTTGAGACAATTTGCATTTCTGTACTCAGAGAAACCAAATATGTATGAACAATTCCAAACATTACTTGAGTTATCTTTCTTTTGTGATGGGTGTTCAGTTATTTGTAGCAGTTAAACTGATCCAGTAATATAACCTGGTTCAAAGTTCTCATTATAAATCAAATGAGAATAAATAAACCTATTAAAAGGGTATTTTTTTATTTTTTGCTGAGTATATATATCTTAAATGAAAATTATCTGACACAAACTGCCAAGTTTAAAACTAAATTGTTCCTTATATTGCCACGACATTAATGTTGTTAATGAAAGAGCAACAACTGTTAAAAATTATGGGTTTTAACCCTTTCCTTCATATATTCACATTTTTACGCATGTGCAACCAGTGTGGATCCAGATCAGCTGTCACATTCATGCCATCTGATCAGGATCTGCACTGGCCACATTCGTTTTGGTCAGAAATAATCTTACAAATCAAAAAGTAAACAGTGCAGATTCTGATCAGATGGCACGGATGTGCTGGCTGAGCTGGATCTACACTGTTCCCCCATGCAGTATAGGTGTGTCTATGGAGGAAAGGGTTAATAGTTTTGAAATCTACAGTAATCTAATGAAAGGAGATTAAGTTTACAAGTTAGTCAGAGAAAACAATCTTACAGGTTCATCCTTGAATCGGTTGTACACGTTATTGCCGTGCAGGTCCGATGGTGAGTAGGGCGTGTCTCGTGGTTCAATGTACTATAACATAGGTAGCAGGAAACACAATGCAATAAAATGTCAAAAGCCACAAAAACCTGATAAAATCTGGATTCATTTCAAAAACTGTAATTTAATTTTTTTTATAAATTAAGCTGTGACTTTGACAAAAGTGAGAGATTGACAATTCTATCCACTTCTTAATTTTAAGATTTCAGTCTTGGAATGAATCCATTCTATCTAGCCACAAAACTTTGCTGCAAATCAAAATCTCTTTGACATAATATAAACATTAAGCCTCTCTTAAGGTTTTAGAACTGTAATATGCACTTTTGCAGATTGGGATTTTGTTGTTTTCATTTCCAAGAACATCCATTTAGACATCTAAACAAGAGTTTTAAAAAACATTTACCGTGCATAGCGTGGGAAATTCAGTATTTTAGAAGGGGACCCTCTGTTTCGAAAAATGGGCTTAAAATCAAACATACTAGAAGATCAATCTCTATTTCTTTCAAACCTTGTAAAATTTTGTAAAATAAAAGCTAATTGTTAAAGGAAATCATACCTGAACAGAAAAAATGAGCATTATGTTTAGAATTTATTTCTAACACTTTATAAATTGACTTTTTTAAGTGCACCCCAGCTTCGGAAATGCACATTTTTCCGAGCTGCAAAAATTAAGCAAGTTTTTATCTGTGATTTTTGTGCATGTTTAATGCAGTAAAATAATTATGATATACATAAAAATTATCTGCAATGTGTATAGAATCAAATAATAAACAAGAGGGCCATGATGGCCCTATATTGCTCACCTGAGTACAAAAGTACTCTCAGCTTTGCCCAAGGGCCTACATTTAAATAATGCTGTTAAAGGTTCTCTTCACAATACTCAAAACGAAATATCTAAGGTCTAGTCGCATTAGTTTCAGAGAAAAATGATTATTTATGTTTTCCTATATAAATCAATGTAAACTAAGAGAACCCTGGGGCGTGGCCAATTTTGGCCCAGGGGACATAATTTGAACAAACTTGGTAAGTATCCACTAGACAATGCTACATACCAAATATCTAAGCTTAAGGCATTGAGGTTTCCAGTAAGAAGATTTTTAAAAATTGCCTTTTTACATATTAAGGGCCCCCGGGGCAGGGCCAATATTGACCCCAGGGCCAACATTTAAACAATGTTGGTAAAGGGTCTCTTCACAATACTCAACACCAAATATCTAAGGTCAAGTCCTATTAGTTTCGGATAAAAATGATTTTTCATGCTTTCCTATATAAATCAATGTAAACTAAGAGAACCCTGGGGTGTCGCCAATTTCGGCCCAGGGGACATAATTTGAACAAACTTGGTAGACATCCACTAGACAATGCTACATACCAAATATGTAAGCTTAAGGCATTGAGGTTTCCAGTAGGAAGATTTTTAAAGTTTTCCTTTTATACATATTTAGGGCCCCCAGGACAGGGCCAATTTTGACCCCAGGGCCAACATTTAAACAATGTTGGTAAAGGGTCTCTTCAAAATACTCAACACCAAATATCTAAGGTCTAGTCCTATTAGTTTCAGAGAAAAATGATTTTCCATGTTTTTCCTATATAACTGTATGTAAACCAAGAGAACCCTAGGGCGTGGCAGATTTTGGCCCAGAGGACATAATTTGAACAAATTTAGTAGACATCCATTAGACAATGCTACTTACAAAATATCTAAGCTGTACACATTGTGGTTTGTGAGAAGAAGCTTTTTAAAGATTTCCTATATAAGTCTATATAAAATGAAGTGACCCCTGGGGCAGGGCCAATTTTGACCCCAGGGAAATAATTTGAACAATCTTTGTAGAGTTCAACTAGAGGGTGCTAAATGCCAAATATCTAAGGTCTAGGCCTTGTGGTTTCAGACAAGAAGATTTTAAAGTTTTTCCTATATAAGTCTATATAAAATGAAGTGACCCCTGGGGCGGGGCCAATTTTGACCCCTGGGAAATAATTTGAACAATCTGTGTAGAGTACCACTGAAGGATGCTTAATGCCAAATATCTAAGCTCTAGGCCTTGTGGTTTCAGACAAGAAGTTTTTTAAAGTTTTTCCTATATAAGTCTATGTAAAATGAAGTGACCCCTGGGGCGGGGCCAATTTTGACCCCAGGGAAATAATTTGAACAATCTTTGTAGAGTTCCACTAGAGGGTGCTAAATGCCAAATATCTAAGCTCTAGGCCTTGTGGTTTCAGACAAGAAGATTTTTAAAGTTTTTCCTATATAAGTCTATATAAAATGAAGTGACCCCTGGGGCGGGGCCAATTTTGACCCCAGGGAAATAATTTGAACAATCTTTGTAGAGTTCCACTAGAGGGTGCTAAATGCCAAATATCTAAGCTCTAGGCCTTGTGGTTTCAGACAAGAAGATTTTAAAAGTTTTTCCTATATAAGTCTATGTAAAATGAAGTGACCCCTGGGGCGGGGCCAATTTTGACCCCAGGGAAATAATTTGAACAATCTTTGTAGAGTTCCACTAGAGGGTGCTAAATGCCAAATATCTAAGCTCTAGGCCTTGTGGTTTCAGACAAGAAGATTTTTAAAGTTTTTCCTAAATAAGTCTATATAAAATGAAGTGACCCCTGGGGCGGGGTCAAGAAGATTTTTAAAGTTTTTCCTTTCGGTTGCCATGGCAACCAGAGTTCTGCATGGAATTGATTTCTTTGAACAACTTTGGAAGAGCTTCATGCAAGGAACATCCGTGGCAAGTTTCATCAACTTTGGCCCAGGGGTTTAAGAGGAGATGTTGTTTAAAGCAAAAATTGACGACGCACGACGGACACAGGACGATCCTAAAAGCTCACCATGAGCACAAGTGCTCAGGTGAGCCTAAAAAAACAAAGCACTTCACCGTCTCGTTTTCATTTTATTGGACTACAAAATAGGTACCTAAGGCCCAGACCAAACGGTAAAAAACCACAAAAATCATTTTTTGATACCCCCTCAAATTTTTGAAAAACAAGAAATATGCAAGCAATCAGCTATGCTGGTTAAAATTTAACTTCAAAAAAAGTAATTTTTGCAACCGTAACCATAGCAACCAAAGCATTCTTTTATAGGGAAAATATCATCGTGCAAACAAAATTACTTTAAAATTTATTGAAGACAAGTATCACAAAAATACTGTTCAAATATAGAAACAATAAAATAGCAAAATTTTCCTTAATGAAAGTAGAGATTCCACAATCATTTTAGTTTCGTATCGTGATTCTGTTGCTGTATTATAAAAGAATCAGTATTTAGTAATAATATCATTACAATATTTCAGTTTTCATTGCTAATAAATGAAGATAAAGAATAATAACAATTATTTCTGAATTTTAAAACTATTGATTTTACCATTTTTCCCAAACAATTAACTCACAATAATTTAAAACAAGAGGGCCATGATGGCCCTGTATCGCTCACCTGAGTACAAAAGTACTTTCAGCTTTACCCCAGGGCCAACATTTAAATAATGCTGGTAAAGGGTCTCTTTACAATACTCAACACGAAATATCTAAGGTCTAGTCGCATTAGTTTCAGAGAACAAGGGGTGTAGTTTGACACTAGCAAACATTCTACATGTCTTCAGTTCTTACTATTTAGCTCTATGTAAAAATTGATAAGCCCCTGGGTGGGGCCAATTCGAGCCTGGGGTCATGATATGTATAAACGTGGTAAAGGTCCACAAAGTGATGTTACATGTAAAAATTCTAAGCTCTATGTGTTATGGTTCTAGAGAAGGAGACTTTTACAAGATTTTTCCTATATAATTCTATGTAAAATGGGCGACCCCTGTGGCGGGGCCAATTTTGACCAAAGGGCCATAATTTGAACAACTTTGTTAGAGGTCTATTAGACAATGTTTCATGCCAAATATCTAACCTCTAGCCATTGCCGTTTTGGAGAAGAAGATTTTTTAAGTTTTTGCTATATATTGATATAAGGAAAACCCATGACCTCTGGGGCGGGGCAAATTTTGAACCCAGGGCCATAATTTGAACAACTTTGTTAGAGGTCTATTAGACAATGTTTCATGCCAAATATCTAACCTCTGGCCATTGCGGTTTCGGAAAAGAAGATGTTTTAAGTTTTTGCTATATACTGATATAAGGAAAACCCATGACCTCTGGGGCGGGGCAAATTTTGAACCCAGGGCTATAATTTTAACAATCTTAGTAGAGGACCACTAGGTGATGCTACACACCAAATATCAAAGTTCTAGGCCTTACAGTTTCAGAGAAGAAGATTTTTTAAGTTTTTGCTATATATTGATATAAGGAAAACCCATGACCTCTGGGGCGGGGCAAATTTTGACCCCAGGGCCATAATTTGAACAACTTTGTTAGAGGTCCATTAGACAATGTTTCATGCCAAATATCTAACTTCTAGCCATTGCGGTTTTGGAGAAGAAGATGTTTTAAGTTTTTGCTATATATTTATAAGGAAAACACATGACCCCAACCGGGCGGGGCCAATTTTGACCCCAGGGCTATAATTTGAACAATCTTGGTAGAGGACCACTAGGTGATGCTACACACCAAATATCAAAGTTCTAGGCCTTACGGTTTCAGAGAAGAAGATTTTTAAAAATTTCATGTTCAAAATCTATTTTTATCCTCTGTGACCTAGATAGGCAATGGACTGGAACCATTTAAATAATTTTGGTAAAGCTTCATGCAAGTAACATTCCTGCCAAGTTTCAGCAAGATTGGCCCAGGAGTTCACGAGAAGAAGTCGTTTAAGAAAAAGTTGACGACGCACGGACGGACGACGGACATCAGGCGATCACAAAAGCTCGCCATGAGCACTTCGTGCTCAGGTGAGTTAAAAAGAAGAAAAAGGAAAAAAGAGTTCCTCTCCCGAGGATTGAACCGGGTCCGTCAAAATGGAGATATCTGATCATAACCATTGCGCCACAGAGGATTAATCAAACGAACGTTAATTTCATATAACCTGTATTCATTGCTGAGTGTTGTTCGTCTACAGTCTTATTTTGAGTATTTGTTATGAAAATATTTATTTACATTACATCAATTTCATATCCGTATTTTTTATTATTTGATTTAGTTATTAATGACGTCATAATTGCGAGAAACACCTAAAGAGTAGTCTCCAGTTATGAAAAATATTATCAACCTGAAACGTACGAATCGGCGTTTGGAAAACACGAATAAGGAACGGCATAAGTCGATGTTTGGCGGAAATATTACAGTTCTAAAACCTTACGAACTGTATACATTTTTTAATATAACCCTTTATGGCGACAAGAAAGGAATTTGTTTCACATTTGTCATATTTGTTTCCAGTGCCCAAGGTTATAAAACTGAGCATGGAAACCAGTCTCAAATCTCAAGCATCTGATTGGCTGAAATGGCGACTGGACTGGTTTCCAATCTCAGCTTTATAACCTCCAGACTAGTGCAGACACAGATCAGCCAGGGCAACTGAGCAAGGTCTACACTTTTCATTTTTCAATTAATTAATCCAATTTATAAATATCTGTAAAAGATGTACATGAACAAAATTACATTGGCTAAGACTGATTAAAAGGCATGTCAAACAAATTAATTCAATGCTTAAAGGGTTAAAGAATAAATTGGGAAGTATGGTTATCAGACCAGCATGAAGTTACTTCCCTTGTCATGATAAAATAGCCATCCTTAACAAAATACTGGCAAATTCACCACAGCAACAATGAAATGCAATGAATACACCACAGAAAAAACAATAAACTTAAATATCTAATAAAATTTTGAAAGTTCTTTCAGTAATAGTTCAAGCACCTATAAAACTTCAACCCAGCAGATAGGTTGGGCAGCTCTGAATTTCAGGTGTTAGCTGTATGCTTCATACCCAAGGAAAAACAAAATCTTGATTAGATTGTGTAAAGTATCAATACTGAGAGAAATAATGAAATATAAAAAAAAAAAAAAATTTCCCAATTAGTTTTCCCATGGATGATACATGGAAATAAATGCTATTGGAGGTCATGAGATTAACAGTTTCTAATTATCTTAATTTTTTGATATCCCAAGATTCTTTCTTAAAGTTTATAGGTGCACAGCAGACTAGCAAAATCTTTCTGATATAACACAAATGCAATTGATGTACCTTCTTACATTAATCTGCATTCAAAAAAATCTAATAATAAAACTAAAGGGTTTATCAAAGAGAGACACATTACCTTGTACTTGCTTTCTTTTTTCTCCCTGCCATAGAAATCTTCACTGCCGTAGAAAGTCGGGTAGACCACAGGGAATCCTGGATACCCAACATAACCATTCATAGGTGGTGGTGGATGACTAAAGCGTACACGATTACTCGGTTTCTTCTTCACTTTCGATGGCACAGATCTATTCACATCTTCATACCTCTCAACTAAAGGTTGTCTTGGTGGTCCCACACCTGGACTTTTCCGTCTATTTTGCGGCGGTGAATAGTCATTTTCTGTTTTCGGTTTTCTTCTTCGTTGGCTTTTCACTGGAGGTGGTGGAGGGGGGTAGTACACTGGGAACGGTGCCCCAAACACAACCTGAGGTGGGGCAGCATACTGGTATGGGTAAGGCATGTAGTGACCAGGGTCTACATCGGGCTCATCATCACTCTCTTCTCCCCAGCTGTCATAATCTGTGCTTCTGTCAATTTTAACATGCTTACATGAAAGATGTCTCTATAAATAACAATTAAAAATGATAAACATTTCACAAACTGGTCTTGTGTAAATTCTGTGAACAGGGAAAAACAAGACCTGTACAAAGACAGCATAATCAACTATTCTAATTTTTTGAAGGAAAGAGACACAATTTAGGACAAAACTGAAATACTGTAAAAGGGCATAGAGTGTAATTCTATCACAACAGAATAATGGGCATTTTTAAACAATCCTGCAAATGCTTACAAGCTTAGCTAGGTAAATGATAGTAGCTTGCATGCAAAATTTTAACAAAATATTTTAAGTCAAACAAAGGCAAATTTGGAATTTATTCAGTCAAGAGTTACATTACTTGAATGATTGATAACCATGAAGACATACATTTAATATAACATTTCAAATACATCCTTTAAGCTGTAACTGAGGTAGGTACATGATCATAGTAGATTGCAACCAAAAGCAATGTTTAACCACACTAAAATGGCAGAACCAACAAATGCTTGACTGTAACAACCTTCCTTATTTTTTAAATATGCAAGTTGTAACTCGCCATATAAATCCTTACACATATTCTGTGGCCCAGAGAAAATCTCTATAATTGATGAAAATGTGCATGGTTTTATAATATGTTACATATTATAATTTTCTTTTCATATAGAATTAGCCATACTTCCTAGGGCTTTTTTTAACTTGAATACATGTACCTAATAAAATAAAAATCTACATGTACCATTTGTAGTTTAAGAAGTTTATGCCTATTGAGGAGTCTCCAAAACAGACAAGGCAAACTTGATGATGGTGTAGAAGAATATTATTTTTCAGATTTTTCTGATTTCTGATTAAATTTTAAAGGACCAAAACATTCAATTTGTCATGCCTGAATTATTTGAACATAAAGTCTAAGATGTCTTAAATAACTTAACAATGCCCTTTCATTAACATTTTTGGGGTCATCATTCAGTACACTTTTCACTCTTCAATTCATTTATATGTCATTTTCTAAAAATTAAACTCAATAACATCAGATTGAAAATGATCATATCTGGTTTCATTAAACTTTATCAAAAGTAAACAGTAAAACAAGAGCTGTCGGAGGAGACAGCATGCTCGACTAGTGTTTGCCCGATTGTCGGCGACAATCGATAATCAGTCGGATAACTTCAACGTCGGCGACAATCGAGTCCAATTTTTCAGAATCGATGTCGCTAGGTTAGGCAGATGAATGTTTTCTCTCTTTTCGGTAGTAGCTTGCCGGTAGTTTCTTTCCGATTATTTCTGAAGGGAGGTAATCCATCAAGACAGTAATGGATGGCAACAATAACGAAGGCCTTTTTCCTTACCCGGGACAGACGACTTCCCGGGTCTGGAAGTATTTTTACTTCCGAAAAATGAAAGATGGAGCTCCAGTTAAAGAAAATTTAGACATGAGCAGAGTCATTTGCACGCTTTGCAGGAAATCCTATGCCAATAAAGGTATGAAAATAATACCCCACCCACAATATCACGCTTGTTACGGTTATGTTACCCAAGATATTTTAAAGCCAATTTCGATTTGAGTTCCGATTTTTGATACTCGGTACAACAACTAGCCATACAATTTCAGAGCTTAATGAACCCTCCTTTTTCAGTTTAATAATTCTGCAGTTTTTTTGTGAGAAAAAGTTGATTCTGTGAGAAAGGAGTGGTGCTGTTTGTCAGTTACATATCGGGTGATGTCTATAACCATGATAGCGGAGCTTTTCCTAGGCAAATTTAGCCCATGCTTTTATTATCAAGCAATAAATTGATAAGCTTGAAAATTTCCATTTTTGTAACATAGTACTTGTTAAAAACACCGGAAAGCTGGTCTTAGATATATGAAACGTGAGACTGATCTCGCTCCTCAGTTCAGAATTCCTAATCAAATTATTCTCTGAATTATAAACAACTCTTTGAGAATACTATTTTGATGCTTTAATGTACTACAAACTGAATCATATCAGTCAATGTAATTTTTAATTCTAATATAAGTCTTAATATATGTTTTTTACATATAAATGCAGATTTCAGTTTCAGTTTTATAATCTTATGGCCAAGTTTTGTGACTGTCAAACAGTCTGACCTGAAATACTGTTAGAAAGTAGTTAGTAGCATTAAACTTATACATAAACAGATTAACCTGGCTCATATTTAAGACAGAATGATAATACATGACAACAGAAATTATAACAATTTATTTTGTATTATTTCCATTTTCAAGTATATTAAATCAGTATCTACTGATTTGTTTATAACAAAAACTAAAACAGCTAATGAAACAACATGTTCCGATTATCCGATTATCAATCGGTTGAGCCAAGCCGATTTTCTCCGATAATCGATTCTGAAAAATCCAGTCGATTCCTAACACTATGCTCGACTATTCGAATCATTTGAAACAAATGCAATTTGAAGATTAAAACAATAACAAATATGGCCATACATTCACATGCAATCGGGAAAAATATTAACAAGTGAATGGTAAGGGAGAAATTCATTTCAAATAACAGAAATAATTACTTAATGTACCATAAATATTAAAATGAATAGGGGAATAATATTTTTGAATTTTGAAATCCCTTCATTCATAAAGAAGTAATAGCCCGAACAAATAAATTCAAGTTTTGGTAACTGTGACCTTGACCTTGATCTTACAGGCATGGGTAATGTATGCAACACACCGCCTTGTCATGGTGAACATTTGTGCCAAGTTATTTTGAAAACCCACCATTCAAAACAAAGTTATAGCCCCGACAAGAAAATTCTATTTTTAATAACAGTGACCTTGACCTTGGACCTACAGGCAAGGACATGGTTCACGACTCACCATCTTGTCATGGTGAAAATTTCTGCCAAGTTATTTTGAAATTACTCTATTCCTTACGTAGTTACAGCCCGGACAAGAGAATTGTATTTTTTAGTAACAGTGACCTTGACCTACAGGCATGGGCATGGTATGCGATACACCGCCCTGTCATGAGGAACATTTGTGTCAAGTTATTTTGAAATCCCTCCATTTATAATGAAGTTACAGCCCAGAAAAGAAAATTCTATTTTTAGTAACAGTTACCTTGACCTTGGACCTTCAGGCTTGGGTATTGTGCGGACACACTGCCTTGTCATACTGAACATTTGTGCAAAGTTATTTTGAAATCCCTCCATTCATAACAAAGTAACAGCCCCGACAAGAGAATTCTATTTTTAGTAACAGTGACCTTGACCTTTGACCTAAAGCCATGGGCATGGTACACGACACACCGCCCTGTCATGGTGAACATTTGTGTCAAGGTATTTTGAAATCCCTCCATTCATAACGAAGTTACAGCCTGGACAAGAAAAGTCTATTTTTAGTAAGAGTGACCTTGACCTTGGATCTACAGGCATGGGTATTGTGCGGACACACCGCGTTGTCATAGTGAACATTTGTGCCAAGTTATTTTGAAACCCCTCCATTCATAACGAAGTAACAGCCTGTTGAAGAAAATTCTATTTTTAGTAACAGTGACCTTGACCATCGACCTACAGGCTTGGGCATGTACGTGACATACCGTCTTGATATGGTGAACAATTATACCAAGTTATTTAAAACTCCAATAAGAAATAACAAAGTTAAGAGCGGACATGATTTTACAAGAAAATTCTATTTTTAGTAACAGTGACCTTGACCTTGGACCTACAGGCATGGGTAATTTACGCGACACACCACCTTGTCATGGTGAACATTTGTGCCAAGTTATTTTGAAATCCCTCCATTTATAATGCAGTGAAGGACCAAGTGTATATTTTGCTTAACACAAAATGTAAGTGAAAAAGGGGCATAATTTGAAAAATATTGGAAGTAGGGTTATAGGTCTTGTGGGTTATGATGTAGATTTTGATGGTGAAAATATATTTCAAGTTTCAAGGCAATATCTCAAGTAGTTTTAAAGTTATGGGCAAAATGCATATTTTGCTTAACACAAAAAATTAGAAAAAAGGGGCATAACTTGAAATATATTGACAGCAGAGTTATGGGTCTTGTTGGTAATGATGTAGAATTTGATAGTGAATATATATTCCAAGTTTCAAGCTGATATCTCAAGTAGTTTATAAGTTATGGACCAAAGTGCATATTTTCCTTAACGCAAAATTTATGTGAAAAAGGGGCATAACTTGAAAAATATTTGTAGCAGAGTTATGGGTCTTGTTGGTAATGATGTAGAATTTGATGGTGAATATATATTCCAAGTTTCAAGTTGATATCATAAGTAGTTTTTAAGTTACGGACCAAAGTGCATATTTTGTTTAACGGACGCCGACGCCGACACTGGGGCGAGTAGGATAGCTCCCCTATTCTTCGAATAGTCGAGCTAACAATACCACAGCCACAAAAGCAAACATCATTATCAAAACATGTATTTTATCATGTGAACATTTTTCATCTATTTATTTTGGATGATTTCATAACTGTTAATGAGCTATGTATATAGTCCATTTACCCTTAACCCTTACCTGGATATATACGCATTTTGATGCGTGTGCGACCAGTGTAGATCCAGATCAGCCGGCACATCCGTGCCGTCTGATCAGGATCTGCACTGGTCGCATTTTGGTCAGAAATAACCTAATGAATCAAAAAGCGAACAGTTTAGATCCTGATCAGACGGCACGGATGTGCCGGCTGATCTGGATCGAAACTGTTCGCCCTAGCAATGAAGGTGTGTCTGTACAGGAAAGGGTTAACTCTATATATATTCCTTTTATGCATGTGTGGCCAGAGTAGATCATGATCAGTCCACACATCTGTGCCATCTGATCAGATTTGCACTGTTTGGTTTTTGGTCATCCTGATCAGATGGCAAGGATGTGCTGGCTGATCTGGATCTGCACTGTTCACCCATGCAATTAAGGTGTACCTATGGAGTAAACAGTAAAAAGCCAGAATGGATCTCCAGCCATTGAACAAAGGAAGCTAATGATCCCTTCTGGATTTCAATACACAACCTGTATCATCACTATCAACTAAAAGCATAATTATTTTACCTAATATTTCCATTAATTTTTAAATTCAAATCTTTTAAAATACATTAGTTTAAAACTGTCATTATTTTAGACCAAAATCACAAAAATGTGTTCAATAATGATTTGACATGATATTCAGATAGTAATTTAAGCATATACCTAAATAATATCACATTTTAAATATTTGACTTTAGCAACATCCATTAATTAAACCCTAAATTCACTCCATAGATATGGCTTTTATGTCATAGGACACCTGGTAAGCAGTGTAGATTTAGATAAGCTGGGCCATTTGATCTGGATCTGCACTGGTCATACTTGTTGATAAAACATGTCACTAGAGTCACAGATATGTGGTTTTCAGAATATCATTTTAATCACATTGCATACTAACATGCATATTTGGATTCACATAAATCTCCACAAACATCTTTCAACAACCTAGTTTCATAATAATTAATTTGACCCAGAGAACTGTCCTTATCAATGTCTGATATGAACCAACTTATCTTCTTTAAACTTTATGAAACATCTAACATTAGCTTTTATCAATACAATGAAGTAACCGCTTGCATACAACAGTCTACAACTAAGAGCACCCAACAAACACATGTTTCCACAATTTATAGTTTTATTTCTGTCAAAACAATGGATTATAACACTGTTCATCTCTTGGTCAGAAATAACCTCAAGAATCTAAAAGTGAACAGTGTAGATCCTGATCAGACCACATGGATCCGGGTGTAACTATTGAGTAAGAAGACAAACCAAAGTCCTTCTCCAGGCAAACAAGTACAAGTTGCTCCCAGATCACCCCATGAGGAACAGGCTTGAGGGATTCACCAAGAACCGCCTTAAGCGCTCCAGCTTTGTACATGAAGCAAAGAAGCTGAATAGAGAGTACGCCTCTGAACTAAACATACAGACAATTCCCTTGGGCCGAGCAGACATCACCAACCCTACAGCCAATGACCTGTCTGCAGTGAAAGTGGCACTTGCTATTCCTGGACTTGACATGGGCAAACAAGAAAATGAGACCATCCGTAGAAGTCTGACACTTGCGACTATCTACGCAGACTATCCTTTAGACAGATGGACCCATGTATATACAGATGGGTCAGCCACTAGAGCTATTATTAAGGATGGAGGCGCTGGTATTCATATAACATTCCCGTCAGGCCAGAAATCAGCCCATTACATTGCCACTGGGAAATACTGTAGCAACTACAGAGCAGAGACTGAAGCACTCATGAAGGCAGTCTCTCTGATTGAAGACTCAGCAGAAGAGGTAACCTCTGTAGTCTTTCTCACAGACGCAAGATCAGTTCTGGAGGCTCTGCAAAGCAACAATGTTCCTGAACTAGCACAAGCCGTGAACAAGCTTGGGTCTTCCCGCAATGTTGCCCTTCAGTGGATACCATCTCACTGTGGAGTGCCCGGAAATGAGCAGGCTGACAAGCTGGCTAGGAGCCCAGTTAGAGCAACCAGATAACCAGGTGACATACAGGGAGAAAGCCACCATCATTAAGGCTCTCACAAAGACCAGACAGGAAGCAGATGCCTACCACATGTTAAACAGACCAGAGCAGGTGGTGATGGTTAGGCTACGCTCAGGGCATAACAGACTGAATGCACACATGTGTAGGAAGTATAAATTGGTGCCATCCCCAATATGTCCAGACAGAGAAGAGGACCAGACTGCAGAGCACATCCTCCAACGATGTAAACGATACGACCAGGAGAGAGAAGCAACGTGGCCACAAGCTGCAACAATCCAGCAGAAACTGTATGGAGATGTTGACGACCTACGGAGGACCACAACTTTCATCGCGGATGCTGGAGTGGTCGTGTAGAGCGAACGCCAAGAAGAAGAAGAAGTAAAAGGTTAACAGGTCGTAGGCGGGGAGTACCTGCAAATGGCAGGAAGCATGCAATTATATCTTCACTGTTTTAAAGAAATTGTAATTGTGTTCGGTTATTAAACAGTTCATTACAACGTCTTCAGAATTCACCATTTTTCATTCTTTTCTCAATTTACCTAGAGTCATGTCCCTTGGCATCTCTAACAGGTGGTACCACCTCGTACCGGTTCCCTCTCAAGTTCTTCCCCTTTGTTCTCTTATCAGGAGGAGTCTCCAACCTGTAACAGAAAACTTTTTACAGCACACACATTTACATACACTTGATCTCACACCTAAGGTGATCTTACATTCAAGGTGGTCTAACACCCAAGGACATCAAAGGTAATATTGCACAAGACAGTCTAGCATGTGATCTAACATCTGAACTGATCAAACATTCAAGATGAACTAAGATCCAGCTTGACAGTATGAAAATCCTTTACCATGTTGAGTTGACCTCCTCAGACACTGAACAATTATTAAATGTTCTGCTTTGATTTTATTTTAAATCAACGGTAAGAGTATAGTCCAATGAGTAGGGACATTAACTGTCAACACAGCCCAAGATCATTTATAAAGCTAAAACAGGACACCTGACTCAAATCTAAAACAGCTGATTTGTTAAAATGGAGACTGGTCAGCAAGTTAAAAGCTGCATCATTCTGTTTATTTACCAAAGTGTTAGTTCTACCAAAAACACAAAAAACACAAATTTAAGGTTGGTTATCTGACAATGTAAGATACACAAGATATATGTGTATTGACAACTATAAGATTCACTGAGTGAGTTCTATATTTTGTATTTTTAACCAGTGGTGTTGCTACAAGAGAAATTCATTATTCCCGAGTTCAAAAGTAAAAAATAATATTTACATCTTTTACTAGTAAAAACATGTTTGTTTTTCTATTTTATGCTTCAAGAACTTCATTTGTGCAATTTTGACCAAAAAAGCATACAATGCCAACAAAATTTTTGTAAATGACATAACTTAATGATTTCATATACTCAAACTTGAACCCAGTTTCTAAATGTATGCTCCCACTGGGAATAAAATGTCCATAAAGTACAGGTACCAATGTGAACAAAAATTGTGATGATACAAATGAACATCTAATTTATTTTACACAGCTGATCAGCTAGTCAGTGTACAGCAAGTAACTATATATTATCTTATTATATTAACCTACATGTACTTGTCAAATTAACTTTTCAGTTATCATTTTTATCTATACTTGCTAATTATCATTCACCAATAAAGATGTATATTATATTAAAGATAACATAACATAAATTACCTGTTGTAATAATTTACATTTTAGCAGTTCAAAATGCGTTTTGAAGTACTTAATCTAGTATCTACAGCTGTATTCATCATGTAACTTTTTCTTTAATATGTATAGATATCCAATAAACAGACGTTGATGATATATCTAAGTAGACACATGCATATCCAGATATATCTGTTCTACAAATGACTATACCCTTCATTTCAGGACCCAAGATCATAAAACTAAGATTTGCGAATGGTCTCCAGATTTAGTTTTTTAATATTGGGCAAAGATCTTGGTTCATTATAATGTGCTCTCACCGCAGACTAAATATTTTTAACAGTGACCTTTTTTCAATCAAGAAAATAGGAAAAACAGTATTATCAAAACTAAAAATCATAAGTCTATTAGGTACATGTATAATCCACATATTTGTTGTCATTTTATTGAGTTTTATCACCTTGCACAGTGACAGACATCTAATATACATGTAACTATTAATTTTCTCAGGCACATTGCGACTTAGTCATGCAGTTTTCCCATAAAAGGTACTTTTACATCAGATTTCTTCATTTCTCTTTTAAGGTGAAATCATGCTTTTCCCCAAAATTAAAAGTCATGGGCCACTTCCCCTGGCAGTGAAAGAAAGCCCTGTTACTCAAGATGTAGATTTATACTTACCTGTAAAACATTTGTACATTTATGCCATTTATGGGAGGCAATTGATAATTACTTTAAAATTGAGTTCTGGTGTAAAGCCTTTACCTGGGTAGATATGGTGGTGTTGACTGTCTGTATTTTCCATATGGAGAATGCTTTCCACCGGCAGGACTTCTAGTGGGTGTGTAGGACTTAATGGGTGATTTCCTGTCACTTAACTGTGTCTTAATTCTAGTTAAGCTACAAAAGCAATTGTAACAGTGATTAGGTGATTATCACAAACAATTTAAGGAGGTCTATCTAAGGTTCCTCCGTACATAAACACTTAAGTGATAAATGCTTTCAAACCAGGTACTGTCACAAGACAGAGATTCTTCTATTTTTATAATGTTCAAAGAGCAAAGGAGCACTGAAATGTAGCTTATAATGCTTGGTTCAGTGTTAAAAGGGTATGGACTTTGCATTTAACACGAAAATTAATTACACATAATTATGCAATAATTATAAACTGATAAGCAAAGCTGTATTGACAACTTTCATTTAAAGGGAGATGTACATTTAAAGTGATACAAAAACCATACTGTTGTTCACTAGCTTTTGGTAACTGTTAACTAACCTTGACAATGCTACACTTACTGAGCTAACAAGGCCTTCTGATCCTGATCTTGTTCAGACAAAAAACCTAAGCCATTACTTAGTACCCCATTGCAGTTATTATAAGCAAGCACATATGATAACTCTTTAGGACTGATTCCTGAGTGTCTATATATATGAATGCCAGATGTTTCAACCCCAAATCTTTATTGGCTGAGACATTTCGACCCCTAATACATATTACAGTCATGTCCAGTAATCTTGCGCATCCGGTCATCTTGCGCAGTGGTCTACTGACATCCCCGGAAGTGTTTTACGGTCACGTTTGAAAATATCTCAACAAACGATTATTTTTGGACCTATGTTTAGAACATCTAAAAGGTGAACATGTTGAAAATTAATACCTGTCCAAGATAATTACATCAGTGTAATAAATTATTCATGACTATGCCCACTGACCTATTTTCCGATATTTTTTGCAAATAATTCTTATTCCATCATCTAGTCCAGAAATGTGTGTCCCGTGATAGACATAAACAATAAAACACATTTTGAAACAAATTTATACCATTTTAAACGTACAATTCCATTTTATTTGCAAACGTTCGCGAATTCAGACCACATTTCCGTCAGTTCCCGCCATTCTGTCAACAAAGTTCAAGGGCATAATCTGTGCATGATTTTTTTCCTGCAGAAGTGTAAAGTGCCTTTTTCTCGTATCAAATATATAGAAAACTAAATATAAAACAACTGGAAATTTTATGGTTCGTCAGAGACACTTTATCTTTTAAAATATTTTACTGCTGTGATGTCATTTCTCTCAGGTGCGCAAGATGACCGGACATTTAAATGCTTGGGTAAAACATGGTGGTAAAGGTAAACATTAATAAATTCCCAATAGTTAAGGACTCATGACCAAAACATTTTTTGTCATAACATGCATGAAAGGTTTTTGAAAACAGACAAATTGTAATGACACATTTGTCCGTTATTGATCGGTAAAAATATAGCCGATAATGTTTAGGTGCGCAAGAAGACCGGACAGCATCGTAACACAAGACAAATTAAGCCAAAGACATTTTGACCCAGGATGTTTCAACATGGCTTTATTACTTTGTTTTATATTGTACAAAAGCAGATGAGTCAGTTCAACATTATTGGAAAAAACTATTCAGAGTACTTACATGTTTTATTTAGTGTATATTTTAGTTTAACTTTATATTGTAAGTAAACCACATTGGCATTGTCAGCACATCACAGCAGTTACCGTTGAAGCTCCTTTGGGCAAAGCATGTTGTTGGGTATTCAACCCAAAACAAGGCAGACCCTTACAGGCATTAGCCAAGTAAATTGGAAATGTCTCCTATAAGTGTGGAGGAATGTTGTTCATTTCATACCATCGGCCTCGGTAGCTAAACTGGTAGAGCGTCTGCGCAGTAAGCCGGAGGTCAGAGGTTCGAGCCCTGGTCAAGGCTACTCTTTACAACCCTAATCTGCCACATTCGTGAGTGAACCAGATAAAAAAAAAACCTTAAAATGTCAACTTACGAATCTCTGTGATCTTCCCAAACACTTTTTCTGTCTTCTGCTCTAAGTGACATCTTCACCCAAATAAGTCATATCCAGATTTCATCCCAGTTAAAATATATTTGAAAAGAAACACTTGAAAATGCGATAATAGTAGGTTGTTTACGTTGTTGCTCCGGATGTTGAAAACACGCCACCTTTTCTCCAGGGGAGGCAACTTCTAAGACTAGGATAAAACCAATATTTGGTTCGGTACAGACTGAAGTTAAGGTTCGCTGCTACAAGAATCAATGTCAGTGCTAAGTGTGCATTGAAGTATGGTTTTAACAACTTCAACGCATGCCTATCACAAACGGAACTCTTTCTTAAAAACTTAATAGTCGGTGACTACTCCTATGCAATGTTATCAGTTGCCGATCCAGTCCTGGAGTCAGATAACCTGACTTTCTTTACATTTGGAGTAAAAGTGGGATTCGTGATGTGATAGATCATGCATTGTTGACATTTACCACAGCAATGTAAGACCTATCACGAACAAATTCCACTAGAACGGTGAAAAACCTGACCATTTGATCGTCCAGACATCTGTGAAGCCAATCCGAGCATTGCCACCACGAACATTATGTTTAATTGTCAAAGAAAAGTGTACTTCTCGCACAATTTTAATTTATCGTCAAACAAAAGCAGCCTTCTTTATTTAGATAATGACAATAACTTCTATGTTACGAACAAAGTTCAATTAAATAACATCACGAAATCATTTCATTAATAGATGGATTATGATTGTTTTCTATATATAATATATAATGATGTCGCACATAGAAAATAAGCTCATGCGTGTGCTTTTCAACTTGATGAAGTCCACCTTAAAGTTGCGAGTAGAAAAATAGTTAAAATAATTCCGTCATGTTACCTTTATATTTTCACCGTTTCGAAGCTCAAATGTAAAGCATATAATGTTTCTCTTGTACAAATTCTCTTAATATTAAATCTGACATATTTTAATTCCAGTTTTTCACTACGCGTGTTCCGAAGTTTTTGTCGGATACTGAAGTTGCTGTTTTAAAAATTGCCTTATTTATAAGGTTTGAAACCAACTTCCTGGAAAAAGGGCACACTGTTTTAATCACAAATTGGCGATTCATCTGGGGGTCAAATTGATTGTTAACAATATGATATTATCACATCACATGCACTCATTCTCGTTTTAATTTAATTTATCAGTTTAAACGGGGAAAGAAATATGCTAACAATGCAAATTGCGCACTTTCAAATGACCACAAAATGATTGCAGCTGAACAAAGTTTGCTGTGACCTTAGGTACCCCACACGTCAAGCGTTTATCATTATCAAACATTATTACGATATCTATAACTGCGTTCTTTTTGGGTTTTTTTTTCAAGCATTTGGAAAAACCAGTCCGAAATTGTATCACGGATTGACTCTGAATTACTTTCCGAAGGTGAGTAAAATGATATACTTTAAGGGAGCTGAGAAAGCTAGAACTGTATGTCTCTTCGTAATTCGCTAATTTAAAATGCTGACTCGACCATAAATGGTTGAGAATTCATACTATGAAATTACATATCATATCACATCACGAAGTCAATAGCGATGAGTATGTTTTCTGCATACCCGAGCGGAACCAAAATCAAATATTTAGTCATTTATGGAGGAGCAACTGGTTTAAATAATACAACTGAACCACAGTCGTGAGATCTCGTACGCCGGTCTGGCCAAGATGGCAGATGGTAGCATGTGCTCGTATTTTCTTGAAAAATGTTAATAAAGGGTTATTTCTTTTATATCTTTCCGTATACACACTCTCCTTATGTATGAAACGTATAGCTGCTACGTGTAACACTGACTGTTACCGAAGAATTCTACCAAAGGCGCCGTTGTGGTAAATAGGGAAACGAAGGGGTCATTACTGCCCGTGAGCAGACTAGCTGGCTTCCAATTCATACAGTAAAATATGAGGTATACCACAATTTTCATCTGTTCATCAGAGAGTGATTCTTGACGACTCGCCTTGCAATATTTTTGGTGATATGAATTCTTTTGGGGACATAATTATGTGAAGGCTAGTATTCAGAATATACAATTGTATATGGTTTTGGTGCATGTACTTGTTTTTAATCTTTTGATGATGTGTTGATATAATAGATAGCACACTATTTATTTAACCGACCCTACCCGAATTTTACGGATGGCACAGATTATTTTTATCGTGCCACGCGCAAGCAATCAAATCTCAAATAAAAATAGTGCTAATGTAATTATAATTACAACGGCGTAATAAAGCTCTCGATACGGTACAAGCTGTATCATAAAATTAAACACATCATCTATGATAAAAATATCAAATTATCACTTTTGAAAATGTTTAGATAATCAGTTAATTCAATATTGTGTGTTGATTTAGGAAAAATAGAAAAATGTTCTGTTTAGGTCGTTTTTAATTGCGATGCATGCTGCACCAACTGCAAAAGGCACAACACACGGTATGTGTCCCAATAATCGCCCTCTTATCCATCTCGCTTTGACATCTTAAGAAAAAGTAAGATTTAGATTCATGTTTACCATACTGTGTAACCATGTTGTGATTGTTTATTAACAGAGGGACAGTAAAGGATCTAATAGTTATGTTTTCTTCACTAAGCTACCTAAATACAGATGGAAACTTGTTTAGTTTTGAGCGATGGGTCGAATTTTCCACCGTGTTCGGTGATTTTCACCACAATGTAGGGACTGTCTGCAAAAACCATTGCAGTTTTATATAGCTTATGTTGGCCTAGAACAATTGCAATCACTAACGTGATTTAAATCGGCATTAGTAAAAGATAAAAGTAAAATCCTTACGCTTTTCTCACTCTCATCCGCAACTCGAGCCGCTCTTATCATCCGAGACTGACGTTGTCATCCGAGCGCTGATTATTGGGATACATACCGTGCAACAGATCCTTACTGAGTTTTGTCAAGCGTTGACGACACAAAACATTTAACTCACAATGTAATCGACAACCTGTTGTACATCGCGCGCTATCCACTAGTATCGATTTTGGATTGGTGTAAGCGTTGGACCGTGGGATAATGCAACAACTTTTAAGGAGATTTTCTTAAGAAATTGAGTTATTTTCAAACTAAAAATTAGACCATATCATTACAAACATGATTCTGAATAAGATATTGTGAAGATCAAATTATCAAGCGTAGCATGACTGTGCAAAAGCTGATAAATAACATGAGATAATACTGTCATGAAAAGCCAACTTTAGGTTATAGATCACAAATTAATATTCGTCCGCCATGTAAATAATGGATGTTGGATTTTAATGTGTCTCTAAGTTAGTTCTATTCAGAAATGTAACATTTGAAGGGCTTGACCCAATAGTAAATTCATCAAATTCTATAGCGAAGTCTATGATATAGCCTAAAAGAAAGTGGAGAAAGACTCCCATCATGTTTACTTTAAATGGCAAATCAATTTGTTGTATTTTTCAAAACCCGACATTTATACTCACAGTCAGTCAAATAAAAGTGAAGAAATACAGTGTCCTGATGCTATGTTTACGATTCCATGCTCAGGTTGTATGAAAGAATTCTCTATTCATATGCCACCGGCGTCATCAGGGTCTACACTATTGCCTTTCTGTCAGTAAAGCATTTTTAAATATATCTACTCCTATTTCGGACCGTGGTAGTCTAAAATTTGTGTCTACATTTGTCACAAAGTCAACAAGCGGTTGATCCTCATCGTGCATCTCATATTATAAAGCAACATATTTATTTTGAGATATTTTTACCTAATATTATTTTATTAGTAACATTTCAACCTCTTTCAGCATACCGCGGTAAAGATCAATAAAACTGACATATTAAATAAGGAAATACATTAAAACAATAAGGAAGACAGACATTTAACAAATGTGATAAAACTAGTTAAAAAAGAACGATGAAACAAGAGTTATTAACTAACTTTATCAAAAGAATGCAAAAATTGGAAGTAACAAGGCCCAAAACTGACCCATTGTTTAGCTGATTGGTAATCTTGTGCATTAATTGATTTTGTACTAGATTTTGTACGGAACAAAGTCAAGGATCTACAGCATTAATTAATTTTGTACTAGATTTTGTACGGAACAAAGTCAAAGACCTATCTATGGCATGTCGGTAATCTTACGAAGTTTACGTTTTTATATAAAAACCATCGACCGGGGTTGTTTTGTCGCAAGGAGATTATCTCCCATGCATCCGGATATAGCAAGGGGTACAGAAACTGTTGAAAAGGCGGTTAAACTATTATTTATTTTATCCACATTTGCAACAGTTGTCTCGCTCAACCAAGCAATGCACATGTTTTGTGTATAGACATTTGATGTTTCTGTCTACAGCATGTCTGTCTGTTTGAGTTTTTGTGTACAATTAACACGTTAAATGAATGGTAGCACATTTAAATAATATATATCTAAAGAACAACAACAGACTATTAAATAAGGTCATGGGGTTCCTACTAAATTCATCTGACAATGCAATGAGCATCTTATGTTCTTGCTGTGTTTGTGTGCTTTTGTGTCAAACAGTGGGTGATTTAGAGTTTACAAAGGTAACATGTACTTATTTGTTCATATGAGAACGTGAGTGGGGGGGGGGGGGGCGTTCTCTTTAGTTGTTTATGTTGACTTTTTTAATTGTTCAAATTAAACAGCCATGCCTGTTTTCCTTTCTATTGGTTGGCTTTGTTGTGGGATGTGTTTTTCTGAATGTGATCATGATATAAATAAGAACGTAATACATATACTTTTGCTTTTGTCATAAGAAATTGCAAATAAAACGCATAAATGCACTTTATATCTTTTCCCAATAGCTTTTATGAAAGAATTAATTCCAACAGCGAAAAGCCAACAGCTTGCTTTATGTTGTTACATCGACGACCTAAATTGTTTAAAGACAGTTATGGTCGTTTACGGTTTCACTCAATGTCCGGACATCATTATAGATATTAGTCGTTTGCTAACGTCGTTA
Source organism: Corbicula japonica (assembly GCA_038501625.1). Lineage (NCBI taxonomy): Eukaryota > Metazoa > Mollusca > Bivalvia > Venerida > Cyrenidae > Corbicula > Corbicula japonica. The sequence goes on from JAZAYU010000160.1 coordinate 662,377, forward strand.
ACATTACAGGTACACAAGAATTCAGCTGTTGACACAACTTTAAAATTGCACGTGTTCGGTATCAGGCGAAGTCCCAACTTCTTCACTATTATATATAAAAATTGACTTTTACCTGTTTTAAATCAGTCTTTGACCCAACATCTTGCCTTTTCGTCCTCGAATTCCACAGGGTACTTAATATAAACAATTCCAGGCGTCTTAACTTATACTTTTATATCAGTCTTTGGTTCATCGTCTTGACTTACACCTGTTTTATATCAGTCGTTGGCCCAGCGTCTTGACGTATACTTGTTTTATATCAGTCGTTGGCCCGATGTCTTGACGTATACCTGTTTTATATCAGTCGTTGACCCAACGTCTTATCATGTACCTGTTTTTTATCAGTCGTTGGCCCAGCTTCTAGACTTAGACCTGTTTTATATCAGTCGTTGGCCTAGCTTCTTGACTTACACCTGTTTTATATCAGTCGTTGGCCCAGTTTCTGGACTTTCACCTGTTTTATATCAGTCTTTGGCCCAACGTCTTGTCATGTACCTGTTTTATATCAGTCGTTTGCCCAACGTTTAGACGTATACCTGTTTTATATCAGTCGTTGGCCCAACATAATGACTTACACTTGTTTTATATCAGTCGTTGGCCCAGCTTCTTGACTTACACTTGTTTTGGTCCAACGTCTTAATGTTTCCGTCGATAACACAACTTCTTGACTATAACACATATTTTGTGTCAGTCGTTGGCCCAACAACTTTACTTATAAATGTTTTATATAATTCGTTGGCCCAACATCCTGACTTACACCTGTTTTATATCAGTCGTTGGCCCAGCTTCTTTACTAACACCTGTTTTATATCAGTCGTTGGCCCGACGTCTTGGCGAATACCTGTTTTATATCAGTCGTTTTCCCAACGTCTTGACATGTACCTGTTTTATATCAGTCGTTGGCCAAGCTCTAGACTTAGACCTTTTTAATATCAGTCGTTGGTCTAGCTTCTTGACTTAAACCTGTTTTATATCAGTTATTGTCCCAGCTTCTGTACTTACACCTGTTTTATATCAGTCGTTGGCCCGACGTCTTAACGTATACCTGTTTTATATCAGTCGTTGGCCCAACGTCTTGTCATGTACCTGTTTTATATCAGTCGTTTGCCCAGCTTCTAGACTTAGACCTGTTTTGTATCAGTCGTTGGCCTAGCTTCTAGACTTAGACCTGTTTTATATCAGTCGTTGGTCCAACAACTTTACTTATAAATGTTTTATATCATTCGTTGGCCCAACATCTTGACATACACCTGTTTTTTATCAGTCGTTGGCCCTACGTCTTGTCATGTACCTGTTTTGTATCAGTCGTTGGCCTAGCTTATTGACTTACATCTGTTTTATATCAGTCGTTGGCCTAGCTTTTTGACTTATACCTGTTTTGGTCCAACGTCTTAATGTTTCTGTCGTTTACACAACTTTTTGACTATAACACATATTTTGTATCAGTCGTTGGCCCAACAACTTTACTTACACCTGTTTTATACAGTCGTTGGCCCAACATCTTGACTTACACCTGTTTAATATCAGTCGTTGACCTAACGTCTCGACCGTTACCTATTTTATATCAGTCGTTTGCCCAACGTCTTGACTTACACCTGTTTTATATCGGTTGCTGGCCCAACTTCTTGACGCATACCTGTTTTATATTAGTCGCTAACCCAACGTCTTGACTTAACCCTGCCTTATATATCAGTCGCTGGCCCAACAACTTGACGCATACCTGTTTGATATTCAAGGTCTTGACTATTATACCTATTAGGTATTAGTCATTTGTAATAACTTTATATATGTAGTTGACCCAACGAAGTGGCCGTTATAAGCTATTACTTTCACTTATAATTGAAACATCTACGAGCGTTAAAAGACAGTTGTAATTGTGGCCGCCGTCAACCCACAGCAACCCGCACAAAGTGCAAGAGAGGCTTCGCCGTTATACCGGTATAACCTAGTCAAGCCAATTGACATGACAAAGACGATAACGACGAACACGTTTATTTTATTATTATAAACTACACTGTATACAAAACACTGGTCTATTTGCCGCCGGTGCAGAAGCTGATGTCCTTCGAGGTGAGACTCTTGTTATCACAGTAGGCTTTTGAGTACTCACACCTGAGGAAAGAGGAAGAGAAACAAGAATGAGTATTATTAGTTTTGTTTATCTGCCGGTATTTGCAATATATTGTGCACACGTAACGAACTAGATTTTTCGACAACCGCTGTGACCTCATAGTTATCTGGGACTAACAAAACGGCGCTCTTAATACTTAGTTTAGGTTTGCGCCCTACGATTGCTTATTGGAATATATAGCAGCTCGCGTTTACGTCGAGAAAAGAAAAAAAAAACGTAAAGCGAAAAGACGAAGCAACTTAATTTATGTCTTTTTGGCGTATTTTCGTGGGGAAAAATGAAAACAAACACGTTGGCATCAATCAGCCAATAAAACCTCCCGATTATCATACCGAGGAATATTGGATTTTAAAGGAACTTTTTCCTACCCTTTTCGTAACCGACCGAGTTCTCGTGTTTCGGTCGCTGAAAACTAGTACCATAATCAAGAAAGAATTATTTCATAGATAAACACCGACATTAAGCTGAAAAGCACATACTGTTTTAAATATTGTATCAGTTGATAAACACCGACATTAAGCTGAAAAGCACATACTGTTTTAAATATTTTATCAGTTGGGTAACTGAAATATCTGAAATGGCCATTCGGTGTTAGGAGAACAACGGCGATTCATTACCAATCTTACTAATGATTTACTTTAAAGAAGAACGTTTAACTAATTAACAGATAATAAGACAAAGCAAATGAGGGTTGAGGCGGCGAAAGAATTCGAATCATCACAATAATTTTCACAATGAGGAATGTTTTTAACGGCGCATAGGCGTTTTCATTTTCGGTCGGACTGATTGTGCATTTAAGTTTAATGCATGTATAATGACACGATCAATATGCATATGATTCATGTGACATATTATTCTGATAATGATGTTTGTTAACGTGATTTCGTGATAAAGTTTTGATTAAAGCGTTTTTAAACTTTGATCTCAGAACATGTCTAGTTTTTTTTTCTTAAAATGACACAATTAGAAAGCAAACAGAATCGAATCAAAAATAGCCTCTTAAGTCATGTTTGGAATTACCAGGATCAGATATGAAATTGTAAAAATATTATAGGACAATATAAAGATGCACTATTTTACATTAATTAATTTTAATTTATACGTGTATGTTAAAGTTCCTAGTAAGCTTCCTAAGTCGTTTATTTGCAAGGTGTAGAAGCTTATATAAAACTAATAGGCATATCAGTTTATAAGTGTTGAGGATCAGAATTTTGATACTGAATGCCCATGTCAGCTTCAGAATAGTTTTCCTGAAAGTCTCAGCAAATCTTGTGTTAAATACTCACTGGTTGAGATAGAACTGTTTGTCGGACCCGCAAATAGGTGAAAGATCTGTACCGCACTGTATGGAGTTCTTGTTTTGACAGAAAGCTGCCATGATAGGATCGGCTGTGGTTGTTCCGGGTGTGGTTGGAGCTGTGGATTGCGGAGCTCCGGTCGTTCCTGCCACTGTGGTCATGGCCGGCATTGTGGCTGCTACAAATAGAAGAAATAACTGTTGTTGGCATTTAGCGAAAATATACCATAATGTTATGCTGAAATTAATAATTTTTATGTCATTATATTTTAATGATATGAAATTGTTTAAACGTCTTCTTTTCCCCGAACCAGTAATTATGCAAAATGAAATGACAAAAGAAATCCACGTAAAACATGTCATTTTGAATTGCAAGCTGTTGAAAGATAGTTTCGACACTTGAAAATTAGATTGCAGTTTTCTTTCTGACGAACTACCTAAAATTCATAATTTCAAAATACAATACTTGCTCTTGTAATTGTTATCATTACAGAATTAAATTAAGGACACTATTATAAAACTAAAACTGGAGACCAGAACAATATTAATTCCATTTCAGCTTTAGATTTGAGACTGGTTTTATAATCCTGAGCACAAGATAACGTTACATTAAGCATGATAGACTAGAATTTGCTTGCAAAAAGTTAAAATGTGGGCCTTTGTTTTATCATATATGATAAAAATATGTAATGCATGTTGCATTGCAATACTACATTACTTAATTACTAATTTTTATTGATCATTTATTTTTTTATTGTATATTCCAATTATATGCAAAATAAAGTTTCAGGTTAAAATCTTTCAAGGAGCACAACTCAAACAGATATAACTTTATTAAACTAGATGCCATATATCAAGTATTGTGTCAAAAGAACAAATACTTTCCAAGTTATAAGCAATTAAGTTTCCGGTTATATTAATTGAAAGGGGCATAACTCAAACAAGTTAATGAGGAGTTATCACTCTCAGTGTCACAGATGGCTCTGTTGATGCAGTTGACATATTTCAAATATACATGTATAAGTAAACATGACAAGTACTTTCAATGTTATAAGCAATGTTAAGTATCACATCAAAGTCATTTAAATGGGACATAAGTTAAAAAAATAGTGAAACAGGTGTTATCATTGTTGTTGTCAAAAATGGACTTGTTCATGAAGATGATATTATCTATAAGCCAATAGGACAAGTACTTAAAGTTACAGGCAACATAAAGTTCCATATGAAAGTCTTTTGAAAGGGACATAACTCCAAAAATGGTCAAACAGGAGTTATCATTATTGTTGTTACAGATGGCTTTGTTTATGCAGATGATATATTCCAAGTATTAAGTTTATAGGACAAGTACTTTCAACATTAGGTTTCATATTAAAGTCATTTGAAATGGGCATAACTCAATAAAAGTGAAACAGGACTTATCATTCTTGTTGTCAGAGATGGTTTTGTTATAACATATGATATATTCCAAGTTTTATTAATGGGAAAAGAACTTTCAAAGTTATAAGCAACATTTAGTTTCATTAAATTCATTTGAAAGGGGCATAACTAAAAATAGTGAAACAAGAGTCATCATTTATGTTGTCACAGATGGCTTTGTTCATGCAGTTGATATATTCAAAGTATTAAGTTAAAATGACAAATACTTTCAAAGTGATAGGCAACATTAAGTTCCATATTAAAGTCATTTGAAAGGGGCATAACTCAAAAAATACTGAAACAGGAGTTATCATTTTAATTGTCACAGATGGCGTTGTTCATGCAGATGATATATTCCAAGTATTAAGTTAATCGGACAAGTACTTTCAAATTTATAGGCAACATTAAGTTTCATATTAAAGTTATTTGAAAGGGGCATAACTAAAAAAATACGGAAACATGAGTTATCATTCTTGTTGTCACAGATGGCGTTGATCATGCAGATGATATATTCCAAGTATTAAGTTAATAGGACAAGTACTTTTAAAGTTATAGGCAACATTAAGTTTCATATTAAAGTTCCATATTAAAGTCATTTGAAAGGGGCATAACTCAAAAAATACTAAAACAGGAGTTATCATTCTTGTTGTCACAGATGGCGTTGTTCATGCAGATGATATATTCCAAGTATTAAGTTAATAGGATAAGTACTTTAAAGTTATAGGCAACATTAAGTTTTATATTAAAGTTCCATATTAAAGTCATTTGAAAGGGGCATAACTAAAAAATACTGAAACTAGAGTTATTATTCTTGTTGTCACAGATGGCGTTGATCATGCAGATGATATATTCCAAGTATTAAGTTAATAGGAAAAGTACTTTCAAAGTTATAGGCAACATTAAGTTTCATATTTAAGTTCCATATTAAAGTCATTTAAAAGGGGCATAACTAAAAAAATACTGAAACAGGAGTTACCATTCTTGTTGTCACAGATGGCGTTGTTCATGCAGATGATATATTCCAAGTATTAAGTTAACAGGACAAGTACTTTTAAAGTTATAGGCAACATTAACTTTCATATTAAAGTTGGGGGACAACCGGACGACGGCACCGACGACGACAACGACGTCGTCGGACAATAGGATCCCTATGTGTCTACCTGCTATCGCAGGCGACACAAAAAGCAATTGACAACATTCGGCTTTCTCAGCTAATCCAATAAGTAGTGGACGTTGTAATATTTCTGTATGGTTTTCTGGATACCAGTCCCAGTCTTAAAAAGCTTATTTGTTGGAGCTTACCAAGATCTGAAATCTGACAAGTCACAGGCTAGAAAAACGAAACTGGTGTTCCATATCAGTCCTATGATTCATGGGGTTCCTTTATACATTGACAGATGAATTGTGAAATTCACAAATCGAACTTAAACCTGGTTAGGAAATCCCAATGCATAAGTGTGTTTATAATATAAATATGGGTGTACTTTAAACACAGTTACTTGTGTATTTTTCCATTTCTTTTTAAAGTATGTGTCTGCTATATAATGTTCATCCCCATGTTAACTTTGTATGTAATACATAGGTTCCTACATTGAAAGTAATGTTATACAATTTACCTGTAACCATGCCACCGGATGGGCACGCACCGACGGAAGCTATGGTGAGAGTCTTGTTGTTACATCGATCTTGAGAATAGAAACAACTGCAAACAACCAATATGTATTTAGCAGTTAACAAAATGTCAAGGATGCCTCAAATGCAGTCACTTACAAGTGTGATACCGACAAGTCTGGTCGGTGATGTTTACAGTCCTGGGCCAAAGATCATAAAACTAAATCTGGAGTGCAGTACAAATCTCGTTTGGTCGCCATTTCAGCCAATCAGATGCTTGAGATTTGAGACTGATTTCCAATCTGAGTTTTACGATCTTCTACCTAGCTATAGGCTATGGGGCACTGGGTTCCCGAAGGCAGACCGGGACAGATTTCGATATGTTTATAAATACAAAGTCGTTAAAGACATCAAGATAATTACTAAAACAATAAAAAATAGCCCGAATAAGATAACAATATTGGAATGGGAATTAACGTTTGACCCCATGATAAAAATATACCATAATTATCTTGTCGACAAACATGCAAATGTTTTAACGATAACCAGTATTCTTGCTAAACCTGAGCCTAAGGTCATAAAACTAAATCTGGAGATCAGTCTCAAATCTCAAGCATCCTTGAGATTTGAGACTGATCTCAAAACTTAGTTTTATGATCCTGGGCCCTGATATCTCAAGTCTGCTAATGGCCATGGGCATAAGAGATCACCACGGTTATGACGAATATCCTGGTCAAGAAGACCAAATTTACAGTTATTCCCAATGTTGATGAACAAATTCCCCAGGGATATGAATAATAAAATTTTAATGGTTAAATGGTTAAATTTTTGCTAGTAAATGCATGTACTTACAAGTTAGTGTATGTCTTGCCGTTGGTTCCACACACTGTCTCGTCTCTTTCACCTGGTATATAGTTGCTCTTACAGTCCAGATTGAGAAGATCATTACAAAGCGTGGAGGGATCGACGTAAGCTGTAGCTAGCGCACACAGACCTAAAACAACACACAATCAAACCTATAGCAACATTCTGTCAACATAGGCTGTAGCTAGCGCACACAGACCTGAAACAACACACGATCAAACCTATTGTAACATTCTATCAATATAGGCTGTAGCTAGCGCACACAGACCTGAAACAACACACGATCAAACCTATTGCAACATTCTATCAATATAGGCTGTAGCTAGCGCACACAGACCTAAAACAACACACAATCAAACCTAAAGCAACATTATATCAACAAAGCAATTATACGGTGCCTCATTGAAAACTTGACAAAATATCATGGACAACTTTTGTTCATTGTATTTTATCCTTAATTTTAGTTGTGGTATTTGCACTGTTCTGGAAATTTGATAAATAGGGAAGATGTTGTTCTTTTACAAAGTTCAAACATAATTCCTCTTTCATAGATAGAGATGAAATTGTTTACGTTAATGTCTCAAACAGATTAATTTAAATGTCGGATTTAGAAGTTCATGCCTTTGGCATGTTCCGAAGGAAAAAAACACAACAGGATATGTAGGCCTAAACTGATGCAAACAAACAGTGCGCAAGGTTATAAAGCTGAGCATGGAAACCAGTCTCAAATCTCAAGCATCTGATTGGCTGAAATGGCGACTGGTCGCCATTTCAGCCAATCAGATGCTTGAGATTTGAGACTGGTTTCCAATCTCAGTTTTATAACCTTCAGACCAGGATACATTAACATAAATATCCCTTTTATGCAAATTACCTCCCTATCCCGATTAATTGAAAAAAGAACAAAATCCAACTGTTTATTTGCCACAGCCAAATTTGTTGTGTTTTCATTTTCTTCTTTAACTTTTATTTTAACCAATAGATAATGAGCCGAGAACTTCCAAGATAAACATATTGGTGATCAAATTCCTCCACATATTTTCATTCACTGGCATCATTAATGTAATAGGAGTTCTCGTGTTATATTTCAAGTTTTCAGTTTGTCTCAGTATAGTTATCTTCGACAAATCACACAGTTCTCATAATTATACTGTTAAAATATCGCCAAAGAAGCCAAGTCTTCCTGTAAATCAAAACATTAATTGGGCGCGTCACGGTCATATTTGTAAACATTTTACTTGTTACTTTATTTGGAAAGATCATACACTTATCTATTATTTTATCATAATATATTGGCAATTTTGGTACACATTTTGACAACATAATTTTACTTTTACCGCGAAATGCATAATAAGTAATGTCATCTGCTCAACTTAATGACGTCATTTCAAGAATTGACGTCAAATGCCCGAATATACATTTTCCCGTGTTACGCTCCATTTAATCAATTGAACTAATTAAATTGAAAATCACTTTAAGATATTTGGTTTGTTATGATCTTTTTATATTATAATAACGCGTAAAGTATTGAACTAAACATGACAAATCTTCTCTGTCAGAATGAGGATGTGTCGGATTCCTCATTCAATATACGGTGTTTTTTTTTTGCAGTGACCAGTGCCCAAGGTTATAAAACTGAGCATGGAAACCAGTCTCAAATCTCAAGCATCTGATTGGCTGAAATGGCGACCAGTCGCCATTTCAGCCAATCAGATGCTTGAGATTTGAGACTGGTTTCCATGCTCAGCTTTATAACCTTCAGCCCAGACATCTTTTCAAAGCATTGGCTCGTAGATCAATGCATTTCGACTAGTTATGACTGTTCCATATGGTAAGAATGTTGTGGAACTCTAACTTATTTATGCTTATTTGGAAAATAGCTGTAAATACGATTTTACCTTTCATAATAAGATGTTTAAGATTCGAACGAGTGTTTAATTTGTTTAGTTTCAAAATTTAAATTGGTCTTCATTTGACAAATTTGTGCAATATTTTTACAAAAGGCGTACGTAAATAAGACAAAAACAAAAGCCCTTACCTGCAAAAAGTGAGAGTGTAATGAACATTTTAAGGATTTTTACTAAATGTTATTAATTCTACTAAACGAAATATCACGTTAATTTGTAGTGCGTAAATTTATGAAAGAGATTGTATATTTCTTATCTTGGTCCTTATGTTATCACACTATCTGACCCTTTCCAGTCTGTGGAGTATTACCTAACCTATATTTGGCGATAAAATAAACGCAGCACAGCTGTCAAATTCGACTTGTGTTTGTATACTCTTAACTCAAAGGTAGTTATTTTGAAAGTTGCAAAACTCAGCGTAAGTTAGGGGTTCCTTTGGGGAACACTGCTATGATATTGGTTTTATATGAAATAAAAAATTACAACAACAAAAGCTGCGTTTCGTTTGTTGAGAAGTATATAACGTGAACGAATAGCAATGTCTGACACGAAGTTATCCAAATCAGTACACTGTTATAGGGACCTTTGTCATTTACTTCACTACGACGTATCTTTGAAATCATACTTTTCACATTTCACAAGATATGAATGATATTATTTTTCGACACGAATAATATAAAAGAGTTGGAGGCTGGTAAAAATGTGTATGCCTTGGAAGCGTTCACACGTATGCTGTTCAAATTCTACCATCTAGGCCCGAGTTTTACCAGAGGCTAATTCGCGAAGATTCACACAGTCCGATAGACAAACATCCCATTCGCGACAACGATTTCACTAATCTACATACATATTATACTTTTTGTAACATCTCATACTCCTGGAAAATGAACCATTGATTGCTACAACTTGCATCAAGATAACAATAGAATTCAGTGTGTTTAAAAACGAATGAAAAACTACAGACATACATGTATACGAAAGAATGTTGTGTAACGTTGTTAACTGACCCCGACAGAAAAATGACCCCCTTGCTATTATTTTATATAGAATTGTGACTTCCTATGTTATGGCCGGGTAGGGGGTGTCATAACATTATTACTCCCAGAAACGCAGGAAAATGACACTAACATAGAATTGCGATCCCTTTATAGAATAACGACCCTTAACCCAAACCCTAGCACTATCCAGTCTAAGGAAAGGTAAATTCACAAAAATAATTATCCCACTGAACCTTGAAAAAGTTTCAATAATATACAAAGAATAAGGAATTTGTTAGAACTACGACTTTGACGATGAGTTTTCGCATATTTGATGGAATGGAATAATATCAGTGAATTTTCACCATGTTTTGCAAGAAAACAATGGTACATTAGTAAGGGTTGGCAGTGGGTGGGGCGGCTGGTCAAGCGCCTGTGAATCCCATATCCCCATATGCCATCGAAGTTGAATATGGTGATGATATCCGTCCTTGCGTCAGTACGTGCGTGTGTAGGCAGTTTCATAAACTGTTTGTGACCTAAACTCTTCATTTATTATTGAACGAAACAAATATAAACATTCAGGTATTACATGTACGACAACCTTGCACTTGTTGTGCAGGAATAACAACAATGGAGCGAAAACAAACTGTTCAAATCGCAATGATATATTGCAATGGCTGGAACCAACAGCTTCTCGAGCTAGCCAGCCATCAGACGCTTAGGAACCAAACGTTTATTCAGTTTGGTGCAATACAGGGTCTGTTATGTCATGGTTGAAGTACGAGATCCAGCAGTACGTCTGTATTACGTACATGTATGTGGACATAGAAATGTTTGCCTATAAAGCTTATAGACCAACCGTCAGATTTCTGTGCTCCAGTACGGCCTGGATCCGAATAATCTCATTTACAGTAACTGTTGTTGATTTATTATTTATTCATGTTTCTGGCAACCACATATTGTTTATTTATAAAATGTTTATTAAATTTTTTCAGTATCTCCCATCAGAATGGCGGTCAAAACAATATGAGAGATATTATACATCACTCTCTCTCTCTTCTGGAAAAATAACATAACATGAAATGAAACATTGCATAGAAAACCATAGCATCACATAGCATACATGTGGCATGAAATAGCATTACATTACATAACATAACACAAAAATAGCTTAGCAATACATAGCATACATGTAGCATGACATAGCATTACATGATATAACATAACACATAAATAGCGTAGCATAAGATAGCACACTTGTAGCATTGCATAGCATGACAGGACCTTTGATAACAAAATACAACAAAGCATAGCAAAGCCGCATAGCATGACATAGCATAGCATAGCAAAGCATAGCATAGCACATCAAAACAACACAACATTACATTACATGATTTTACATCGCACCACACCATTTTTATGTACTGAATGAATTTGCTACATGTAATTGCTCTTAGTAGTACACAGTTTTGACCTTCAAACCGGAAGAAAGACTAAATGTCTTAAAAATGACAATATTTCTGTGATCGTCAAAAGACGTCGTGTATGATGAGCGGGCTATGTCCTTTACGGATGTTTTCTAAGTAATTTCAGAATTCAAATGTTAATTATTTTATTTACTAGACGAAATCTGTGTTGAGCTAATACACAAAAGACAATAGATTTCCTTACACAATTTCGATCGGCAATAATTATTTTCTAGAACAAATGAAAACTAAGTTGTTGAGTTTACTTTTGTCATTCTTGGTTTTCACCACCCCTAAAATTATTACTTGTAATAACCTTAGAAAGGATTTTGTTTACGCAAATTACTTAATATTATTTCAAACTGATTTTATGTTATCTAGCAAAAAATATTTCCTACACTTGCACGCTATGTTCCGGATTCGATAACGATTTAAACCCCTTACCAATAAACTTATGCACTTCTACAGTTTTACTTATTATTGTCAATTTGTGATATTTAACGCTGAGCGCTGCATTACTATCATATTTTCATTCACTAAGTGAATTTATTTACTAATTCCTTTTTGATCGATCCTATGGGGAACTAAAATAACGGAGAGAAAACGATTTTATAAAGTCATTTACGAGCTAATCCAATATTTTATGGATTTAAGCGACAGTTCACCGTTGGGTATTTCATTGCCACTTCGTTCAGCTTCACACTCCTTTATTGTTCAATGGATAGGTCAGATTGAACTTCTATGGATTATAAATAGTCCTGAAACTCGCTCCAATAGCCAATTAATTATGATCTCTTCGAGTATTGCAAATCAATCACACTGCTATGTACATTTAAATGCAATTAAAAGACAATTAAGTTTTTGTTGTTTATTGGGCTAAAAGTTAACTGGCTTAATTTTTATGAATGACAGACAAATCCTGTGTTTTAAGCTGATTTTATCGTAGAAAACTGCCATTCGGGATGTTAAAATGATAGTGATATACATCAGAAGTGTTAGAAATAAATGTGTCATGTCTAATTGAGTAAAACACAATCTGAAAATGTCTTGTCAGCCGATGCAAGCTTGCCAGCTGAATTAAATAACTGAAAATATCTTATGAAATTAAACTAGATGTAAACTGAAGTGAGAAAAAGAATGTCTTTTGTTAAAAGAAGTGAATAACTGAATGTGTCTCGTCAGCTGAAGTGAATATTAATTTAAATGTCTTGTCAAAGGGATAGTGTTGAGTAAATGGATGGTTAAAAGGATATATCGAACTGACGACACTCAGCAACAGCAATAAGGTAAGCTTTATAATTACATGCTTATAGTTGAATATAAATTAATATAGTCAAAAAATTCGGCAAGGTATACTTTTCATGATATAAAAATTGTAATTAAACTTTTAATCAGTAAAGCTAAAACAAATCAATAATTTTAAAAAATTGAAGATTTTTTTTATTATCAACGAAAACCGCGTTTGTAAGCACAACGCGACTTCATTTTGTCTCTGACGTTCTAAGAACGCATAAAATTGTCACGAAAGCCATGGATAAGAAAATTATATGTACATGAAGTCATTGGTGATGTAATTTGCAGCAATGAACGTAAATATGACTGAAATATCGGGTTTTGTTGCTCGAACGCGGGAAATGAAATTCGACAGATGTCTCAAAGTGACGTAAGTGGTATACTTTGAAGGCATGTAGTTTCGAAACGGTTTAGAGTACTAAAAAGTTCGCACATATTCAAATCAGGCAAATGCTTGATAACGTGTATGCTTAATTTAAAAAAAAATGTTTCGCGATCCACCTAAAAGAATATTCGTAATACCAATAAGATACCAGTAAAGTTGACTCATAAATGAAAACAGTATGTTGAAGAACAATGATCACATAATACCGTACGTGATCATTATAGAGGTGTTTTACTCCTGACTTCTGGTCATCAGCGAATTAATTAACATGAGGTTTTGAGTATTTGTTCGTTGAAACCGAAATTACGATTTTTGGAAATTGTAAAAAAATAAAGAATAGTTTTACCATTTCCTTACATTTCTTATTTTAACGATATGTTCGCCATTTTCTTGAAATATCTTATTTTAATTTACATAACACTTGGCAGCACCTTTCAACTATGCAGGGTTAAATTAACACTATATACTTTTCTCATTTAATTGCTTGGCAATGCAATGCATGTGTAAACATGCGTCTAATAGTTTCTTTTAAAGTGTCGCCTTGTTCAATAAACGACTCCAACAATGTTTATAATGAGCGACATGAAAGTACTTCTTGCCACACAAGGGGGTTTATTTTTCTATTAATGGTCTATTCAATAAGTGATATTGGAATGAAATGTAATCAAATTGGTACAGAGCGTTATGAGGTTTATGTAAAGAAAGGTGAAATATGCATATCAGGAATCGCCACATTCAGAAAACACAGCCTCCCCACACAGTCAAGAAGAAGAGAGGGGGAGAGAGCATGGTTAATAAAATGATCAGTTTCAAAAAAGACACCACTAACAATAAACAAAAATGAGAACCCGAGGGGTTACCGCCTTGGAACGGTCAGTGGCAAATCAACCTGCCACTGGGGGTTTAAACCAGGTTCTAGGGTGCACCAACCTCACACTTGCCCCAACAGGTTCTCATATCACAAAACAAGTACAAGTTGTCTTGGTGAAAAAACTCCAACCCACTTATCGGCTTAACAATGTTGCATGCAAAAGCACACAAACATATATAAAACATAAGAAGTTAAGAGCATTGCAAAGCCGAAGGGGTGGGTACTCAATGATCTTACCGAGACCAGAGCTCCTGGAGTAAAATCAGCAAGAACACGATGACAGGGATAAAAGAAACAAATCGAGCTTCTAGGTTCTTTTAAGAAAATATTTCCCCATTAACCTTCATAAACTCTTAAATCCCTGCCACCGTCGTGCAACCAAAGAGGTTAGCATAATGATCAACTGTAGAAGAGTTAATCAGGAACATTTGCTATTCCATATTAGTCTGTACATTAACTTTGTATCTAACAAACAAGGACTCGATTTGATAGCCAGTTGACAAAATAAACCCTTTCATTAAAAGTCTAAACCGTTCCTTTACTCAAAACAACAAGACTGTTTTGAAATGTGGAGATGCATGACAGGGGAGTGTCACATGACAACAGCTAATACATGTATCAATAAGAAACATGCCTGATATTATTGTCCATTGATCATACATGATACGTAATTCTAGTCTTAAATTAGACTGCTTTACTTTGCACAATGAACTTCCAAAGAACATGTATACTGCTTTCAATACGTACTAAACTATGGGGGGTGGGGGTGGGGATATTCAAGCATGGTGCAGTCAACTTCAAACTCTAAACATGAGCACTGACATTGTCGAATCCCAACCGAAACAATACTGCTATTTTGGAGTTTTGACTGTATTTGTCATAGGAACGCCGGCCTCCCACGCAAAACCCATACCATTCATTTGCTATTTTCTAAGTATTTCGTAAACGGTGTTACTGAGTTCATTTATCTATATTAATGTTAATAATGGAAAGCCCTGCAAAAGCAGATAAATTGAGAAGTTCTGTCTGGCAACCATGTGTACACCAACTTATTTTGAATAACAAGTTACGCACATATAGCTTTATGTAGCGACTGATATTACTGACGCTTTATTTACTTATTGCATATATATATTATTTACTATCATGATGGTTAAACAGGAGCTAACAATGTTTTCACTTAAATAAACTATTATATTGATTTTTCTCCCCTAGATGGCTTCTGTTAAGTTTATGCATTGACAGTATTTCCGTACATTCAATCGGTGCTGTTATCAGTTTCGTCATTTGAATGTTGTTGAGCACGATATTTATGTAAAATGCTAAGTACTCCCAAAATTTCTTTTCTTTAAATATTTCAGCCATTTTATAGATGGGTGGTTTCAATATCCCAGCCATTGAATGGTATTAATCTGAAAGTACCGCATTGAAGGTTCCACGTTTACCGCCATATGCATACCATCGTTTGTGATGGATCAAAATTGTACTGTTAATTGGTGTAAATATTGAGATGTGCTCAACCCGGCGCTAGACAGTGTGGGCTGTAATATGCATTTTCATAACTGCCCATGAACAGGCTCAATCAAACAGAACCTGCAATATGTTCGCATTTATCGTGTTCGGTGGCTTTCAAAGTTCCCTTTTCATCAATTTTAAATATTTGAAAAATGTTCTTTTTTTTCAAAATCTACTCTTAAACTTGTTTTTTGGTTTTGTGTGTTTACAATATTTACATCATTAAAGTGTTAACATTTGATTTTACAAAAAATGTTCACTACAATTATCAGCATACCATATTTTTGAACATGATGCACGATTGTTGTTTGTCTATCGGTAGCCGATGAATTTTTGTCCTGTTGTGACTACATGTATTTAGTCCAATACGGGCACAGCAATAGCAACCGCGCATGTTGTCTTGCCATTTACGGGAGATAAGGTGGTAGATGTATACTTGCGTGTCTGCTGTAAACTGTCCACGTTTCACAGGCGTATAGCAAGGCGGTTAGTTCAGCAACGGCTTTGTATATGCAACGGTTTTTCTTTTGTTTTAGCATGTGCTTTGTAATTAGAACATGAATTAGACTAAATTGAGCTTGCAAACATTAACTACATCCTTAGCTAAATACATTTCTTTAAAAAAATCTAGGTAGCAATAGGTATTTCCCCCGAAATTCATTTTTGAAATTTTAGCCACTTTTCGCCATTTGCAATGTTTGCGACGCCTTAAAACAATTTGATATGTCTTAGCCATGTCATTACGCACTTTTAAGACTTTTTATCACCACGATCATAATCAACAAAACTGTTACATGTAATTTATAATGAGAGTGTGGATTCTTGAAATCATACATGACATAACAATTTTTAAAAACGGATTAAAAGGTAACTTTGGAAGCCACTGGACACGAAAAATATAAAAATAAAATTGCAGACTCGATTTGATTGAGCCTGTTCATTGGCAGTTATAGAAATACATATTACTGCCCACGCCACCAAACCCCTGGTTGTGCTCAACTCAATAAAAGAAAACACCATATTTCAGCTGTTGCCGCTGAATTTTATTTTATGTCCTTCTCACCCATGACGTTGTATATTTTTTCAGCTTGCTTCAATATGCGTGTCTTAAAAATATTCTCATTTACAAATCACTCGTTATTAAATTCCCGGGTTTCGCATCCAAATCGTTGTTTTCACTTATATTTGGGGTTCGGTCAGATTAAAGACTGAAAACTCAATTTTTAATGTAACTGCATAAATTATGATTGTTGTGAATGTTTAAATTTACAAGAACAAACTAATCACTATTTTAAAGCTACAAAAACTTGCTTATGCTGCGAAAGCAACAGTTCGCATCGCAAAATGTCATCAATGTAAAAAGGTCGGTATTTTCGTTAAAGAATTGGCTCAAATTTATCTCATATACTAAGAATAAAGTTTGATAGCGTAATAGACGTTTGAAAGAATCTGCTAAGATTTCTCATTTATTTAAAAGCTTTCAAGAGAACAGCTTAACATGTACTACAAGTATAATATTGCAGCCGGCATTGGTAGAAATAAAAAGTTATACGTCTTGGAAGGATAATAGAATAAACACATATAAGATTTCAAGACAATTTCACCTATGGAAATGTATTTTGCGTTACTTGCATAAATCCTAAACACTTATTTTAATAAACACATCTGCAATATCCAGACGATATTATGTTCCAGGTATTCTGGTTTCGGAACGTTCATTGAGTATCTGGCCGCTTCACGTATTTTTACGTCCATTTTGTGTATTTTCATGGAATTGCATGCACATTTCTTGAGTATATATGTTAACCAAGTCAATTTGTACGTGTTTGTTCTGTACAGACCCTAGCGCGTTAAGTGTGAAGATTATCCAAACAAGAATCTAAATTCCCTTTGTTTCCTTTTGTTTCTGTATTCAATGTAATGTCATTCAGTTTCATTTAAGGTCACCCACAGGACTGATAATCCAACGCAAATTTTTCTGATTTTCTACATATTTGAACACCTGCATAATATTTTATGAATGAATATTAAAATATCAAACCCCGTCCATGTAAACATTTTGTCTATCCCTTAATTTCCAAGTAGCTGGCAAGTGGTTCACTACCATCTTGTTTCTTTCAGCATTTGTCATTAAATTACCTCAACCCAAATTCTTCTAGCAGACTGTGTTTTCATCCGACAACTGTTCAGCTCAGCAGATACAAACCTAGCATTTATGCAAATTAATCACCATGATCAGCTTTCATCATAGTTTATGTACACCTTTTATACATCATGAAAACTTTTTTATTTAAAAAAATGATTTTTGTTCACCGGTATCCCCAAAACAATCGACGGACCAAAGTACGAAACTAACCCATACCCTTTTTAATTCTTTATGACTTGTCACACCACGACGTCAGCCAGACGAAATCTCTCTTAGTGTATATATTTTGGTGATTTCATGTATTTATGAATTCAGGGGCAAAAACTGAATCTATTTTTAAACAACACCTTACTGAAAAAGACAAACATATCAGGAAAGACATGTTTCTTTCTTAGGACATGGATCATTATTTATTTTAACTAATGGTTCGCTTGAACTGAGTTGTTTTAGTTTGTTATTGTTTGAAGTAACTTGTTAAATGAATAATTGGAGTAACGGCAATGTAAGTCAACTTGGTACACTTTCAATACAAACGCGAACGCTGAAACTTAAACTGAAACACGATAAGAAAACAACATGTATTTATGCATTGACATTCACTGAGAGTGAAAGTCTTATTCTTGCATATAATGACTTGAGATGACATTTGCATCACCTGATGCCCAAGCAATAAAAGCGATTTACATTAAACCCTTCTTATTTATATGACGTATATGTCTGAACTCGTATTGCATCTATCATATATTAAGCTTTAAAATTTAGTTTGTAACAAGCTATTGAAAAACAAAAAACGAGCTCAAATTTATTAATGTATCGCCATTTCAAAAAAAAAGTTATATAATATAGAATGTTCTTTCCAGGAGAATAGTTATTATTTGTTTCTTTAGATTTCCAAAGGAAAATAGCTTGACGTTTTGTATCACTGTTATGACATTAAACTGCATATGCTATATATGAATCCATTGTTTAGCTGCAAACATCAGATGGCCTGTTTAGTGTAAAATGTTAATTTGTCAGGCTCTTTTTAGTTCGTTGATGGCATGGTTATTACATATATAGACAAGTGCGTCTAGATCGAGTATTTATGAATACTAAGATTCCAATGAAAGTCTGAAACTATTGGTTGTCTGAGAAATCTGATATTTTCCTTATTATGTCGGCCAATAGCTATGCATAGCTAATGTTAACCTTTATATACAATACCGAGTATAAATAAAAGTTTGTATCTTGTATAAATAACAGTTAATATCTTGTATCTTGAATCTTATATTTTCAGGACGAATAATGGGTCTTATATTATATTTACTGTTAAACTATTACTGGATAAGTTTATCATACGTACATCTATTTCAACCGAAGAGAGATTAGAGGGTTCCTAAGAAAGTACTTTAAATATTGTTTTTGTGAAAATATACCTTTTGTGAGCTAATTTTGAGACCTTAGTTTAAAATGATAGTGTCTCTAGCTGGGAGCAAACCCGCACCGTCACGGCGACAGCGCCTAGCCCTGTAATTCCTGCGACGCATCCAACTGAGCTAACCGGGACAATATAAAAAAGGTTGATCGGATAGCCCTGATATACGTAACAATCACTGCATGACATTGGTAACGGGTTATTTTACATCAGTACTGACTAAATGTAAGGGGAGACTTTTTAAGACAATTAAACGTTATCGAATTTGAAATTCATTTTGTTAAATATTGTTATTTCATTCAAATGTTGGAGCAATTGTAAGAAAATAATAGCGTAAATCTCCTAATTGGTCTCTGTTATTTACTTATTTATCAGTTTGAACTAAGCATGGTACCAACTATCTATTTATAAATTTATTGGTTTTAAATAAATTCAGATTATTCAAGGTAGATAACAGATACCGAATGTTTTGTCTTATTATAGTTAATCCTTCAATTCATGAATTAAAAATAAACCAGTTCTACTTTCTTTATATTTTGAAATACAGTGCAGGTTTCTTTCCCTACGAACTTCTCGCATTGTAACCTTGGGGAGATATAAAGCGACAGGGACAGAAGTAAGTAAAACCTTACTTATACATGAATTATAAAATCCCACGAAGAAATTGGTTTTAACTTCCGCTTATTAATAAATACTAAATCATTCGTCAAAATATGCAAATGTCTTGTTATTGTGATTTATCTTATCCACTGTATGTAAGGTTGATAATGTCTGTCTAGACATGAAATGCACGAATTTCAACAATTGCCAATTCAAATAAAAGTTTTAACGGAAGTTAAAAGCTCCAGACTTGAATGTGTTCCTAAATAAATGCTGAGAAATTACAAAACTATAATCGGTGTAGTTAGAAACATTGGTTAAGTGTATATGTTAAGAGTCAAAGTCATCATACTGTAGAACAAAATAAACTATATATAATAATTAGGACATACATGTACACGAAACTCATATTGTACATGCCACGTTGCATATTATCATACAGGCAACATACATGACATATGCATATTAAATATGCTGGTGATAAGAATATCATTTATAGTAATAAAGATTCCAAAAGGGCATTATAAACGTCTAAAAATGAACAAGTTTATTTGTCATTTACATTATCAGATAAAACAGATAATTTAAAAATAGTTATATCCAGAATTACATAATGCAATGACCAACAACAGAGAAAGAGTGTTACGTAATGGAATGATAACATAAAAGATCTCTAAAACATTAGGCTAATGCTTTCGTTATTACTTAAGAGTTTATTTCCGAAAAAAGTGAATAATGCATATCAGGAATGGCCTCATTCAGTAGACACAGCCTGCAACCACAGCCAAAAAGCAGAGAGGATAGAGTGCCTGGATATACAATAATCTGTTTCAAAATAAATGCCACAAACAATTAAGGAAAGAAAGAACCCAAGTGTTTCCAAGTTGAAACAGTCAGAGGCAAAACATTTTTCCACTGGGAGTTAAAACCAGGTTCTAATGTGCACAAACCCCATACTTGCTCTCTCATGTTTTCAAATGAACAAACAAATACAAGTTGTCTTGGTGATATAACTCCAACCCACCCATCAACTCGACAATGTTTCATGAAGCACACAAACATATAAAACATAAGAAGCTAATATTATTGTAAAAAGGCTGGTACTCAATGACCTTACCGCCACCAGAGCCCTTTGTGTGAATTAGGCAAGCACACAAAACACTATATGTACTGAAAAAGTCAATCCGTTAAAATCTTAAATTAAAACCCATTTTATATTTCAACAAATATTATTACAGCTTATTGTATTTTAGGTCCTTTCACTTGGGTTCTGTTTTCACGCGAATACTCATTTTTCTGACGTGATATAAATAAACATTAAAACAGATTTTTTGAAATATTATTTATCAATACAAATTTAAAACAAACACCATATACTTTCACGTTTGGCCTCTTTTCCTGTATCAAAATTTAGCAATATTGAATAAGAAAGCGGATTCCATTTATATTAGAACTTATCAGCTATACGAATTGTAAGACTTACCCAGTGTTATGCTTAGCAGGTTCTCAGACCACACACTGATTTGGAATCTTATTATCAAAGAAATCGGCTTACAAACCTATTTAAAGAAGTTCAAATGCGGAATCACCCATCCTTTGTTATACATTCAACAAACAAATTACAAATACAATTTTAATTACAATGAAATCACCTTAAACTTTAAAGATTAAAAAAACTCTCCTATAGAATCTGTAGTTTTATTTCAAAATGTAAGAGCTTTACCTTTCCTTGTAACATTACCTTTTTCCTATTGTTTGCCTAGTCGTAAACTTGTTTTGCAACAAATCGTGCCCAATGTATAAAATAACCTGCTTACTCTTAACCTCTTACTTATTTGGAAAAGATGAAAATAACCACATTTTACAAAATAATTGACATTCGTGTATCTTGTTACCAAAGAAATAAGGCTTTATCACATTGAAATCGCTATAACATAAGTCAGTTGACAGTTATAACTGCAGAATATATTTTCCTGTTCCCAACAATTTTTACACATATTAAATTTATAAATTAAAGAAAATGAAAAGCAATATAATTTCTTTATGTTATTTGTGGACAACATCTCTGTAATTTCAGCAGAAAAACAATTATTTTGTGATTGGTATTAAGAGTTTATGACTGTTTCTAGGAAATCTTAATAAAGAACACAGATTCCCGGAAGCTCGATCAGTTTATTTTAGGCCTGTCATCTTGTTCTTGCTGGTCTGACACAGTAAGGTTAACGAGTACCTATTTACTTAAAAATGACTTTAGCCTTTTGTTTTTCTATGTGTTTATGTGTTTCGGATGAATGTGACACTGCTGAAAAAAAGTGCTGATCAGCAACTTTCAAAAGACGGTCGCTGTACAACCCTTACCGATCATATAGATTTTAAACAATTCTTTCTAGCAGTTCTCTATTTAACATTATAATTATATCGGTATTTTTCATTAATTAACTGACATTTTAGACAGTTACAGTTGCTGTGATAGACATCATTGGGACATGAGATTGTCTTCAAGAAAATTAAAAGCAGTAAACCATTGTCTGATTCGTTTCAAGCCATCTAAATGAGATTCCTTATCTTTAAATAGAATTTAACGACTTTAGTTCGTTCGATGAGTTTTGTTCATGATCATATGACCGAACTAAAGATTCCAAAGATTTTGTTAAGATAAGAAAACAACAAGAAAAAATCACAGGAAACATGAATTATATTAAAAAAACTGACAAAATTCTACTATTATGGAACAGAAAGGAACAACCCGAAAAAGTTCTTCTATTGTTATGTTACGGAAACATCGTCTATTGTACCTTAGTTTTACAGTTAATTCAAAACTTCCATAGACCGAGCCATGGAAAAAAATACTATAACTATACATCAAACGTGTACTGTCCCTGCTGTAGTATCACCTGTGGAGACATCTTTTTGTATCTGATCCGCACAAAAAGTTAATCAAGTTCATTAAAATATAAAACGCTGTGTTTGAATAGGGAACTGTAACAGTTGCTAATCAAATGTATTTTTTTCTAGTCATGATGTATAATCGACATTGAAAACAGCTGTAACACGTATATTGTGTTGAGCAGATGTAACAATGCCATTATATGGTTAGACTATGACATTATTGCTAACCACTTTTGGACGCATCTCTATAGCATTATATTTTCCTGTTTGCGTGTCTGCGTTATGCACTAAAATAACGATTCTATTTTCTCGATTTAAACGAAGTTCAGAAAGTGCCCGAAGTTGTTGTTGGAGGCATTTCAATACTACTCTACAGCTACTTTTTCTGACAGAACGAGCTAGCGAAAGGAAACACAAGTTGAACGCCTTCAATTTTAGGAACAAGTCTTACCATTCAATGATGTTACAAAGAGACGAAAACGTCATAAAAAGGCTGTTAAAGTAGATATAAAAACAAATGCTAAAAAAACAAACAAAAACAGTTCATTGTTTTAACGTAACGATACACAAAAACAAATGACCAATAACATTAGCGAATCACGTTAGACATCTTTACAAGCCGAGACCCATCAACAGATGCAGTGCCCAAGGTTATAAAACTGAGCATGGAAACCAGTCTGAAATCTCAAGCATCTGATTGGCTGAAATGGCGACTAAAACGTTTAAAAGTTGAAGCTTGCAATACGAGTAAATATTGTTTTAAGGAAATTTTCAACTAAACGCTGTTTATCGTTATTTTATTGTCGTTAAAATCAAAAAGGAACTATCAACGTAAATTTAATAAATGACCTATACTAGGCTTGGTTGGATTGTGCTTGTTCATGGCAAGTCATGGCAATGCAAATAAATTCCGGCGCTGTTTAGCCTGGGGCTGAGGAAAAATCAATATTAACATAAGATCAAAGGACTGGAGGTACTGATGGGTCGGCCATCAAAACACAATTGAAAAGCAGTGGATCTTTGGCAAAGAGTTTGTGTTTGATTAGGTTGGACCAGAAACAAACTTTCGTCTCAAGTACGGGGACCAATTTACTTTATGACCTCTGAGACATAGATCTTCGACCCCAAAACAATTAAGGTCCAATTTACAAGTCAAGGCAAATACTGTTATCAAGTTTGCAGACGCAGTGACATGGAAAGCAAACCTTGTGGAAGGACAATATGTCTAAAGATATAATTAAAATATAATTGGACTTGTAGACGATAATATGAAATAAGACAATGCCTCTCTCGGAACTGACCAATCAAAATTAAGTGAAGGATATCATACTACATAGGTCATATGGTCAACAGTGACGGACGGACGCTCCCACAGATGGGCATTTGTTGGGTATTTCTTTTGTTTAGACTACCCAACAAGCGAAAAACTACCCAATAAGATACTAACGGAATTTATGGAAAGTTCTCACAGATGGGCATTTGTTGGGTATTTTGGTACCCAACAAGTGCCCATCGGTGGGCCCGGATGGACCGAAGGTCGGACGGACAAAGCGATCCCTATGAATCGCCATTTCTTCGAAAGGGCGACACAAACAGTAGCTAAGCTTGTCATTGTCTTTGATTATTCAAACTTGAAATCAACAAACAGAATTGGGTCACACGATTTAAAATAATACTACAAGTGACACTATAGTTTTCTTTTCAATAGTTTTATTATTCAGCAAATAATGTTCAAGCACACAATTACACTGATGCTTTTTTGTCAACTGATGCTTTTTCAATGTGGTGCACATTCTAACGTTTTGTTATATTTTATATAAATTGTCTCATTTTCGCACCCACTATTTGTATCGACATTTGTGATTTTTTTTATTTTTGTCCGTTACAAAAGCTGCATGTTCCATTGCAGGAATTAGTGGCAATATAAAGGCTGTATGCTCCGTCAGACAGTCATAGACAGAATGTCAAACTGGTCTCCTCACAGCAATCAATGTGAAGCTGTTATCCTGAAATATTAATTTCAACAAATTACCTATCTATATTGAAGTTCAAGCATAATTTATGGTCTGTGCTTTTTTTAAATTTGTCGAAATTAGAAACTGATAAATATTTGACAATAAATTAGTTTTGTCCAATAATATTGCTTTTCTTGCCCTGGCAATACTACATTAATCCCGACTCTGGACACGGTAACCCATGGGTTCTCATTTTTGTTCATTGGTTATGGTGTATGTTTTGAAACTGACCATATTTTTCTCATTTCTTATGATGAACCTTAACTCCTTGGAGACGCCTTAATCATATAGACATTTGACCGAGGAAATAACCTTTTGACTTTTGAAAATTAAAAAAAAATTAAAAAATCATTCTGACCCTTGCGATTTTACCTGAAGTGTCTGTTTTCCTTAAATTAAGGGTAATTTTGGTTATTAATTGCCAGAATCCACCAAAAAGTTACACTAGATGGGTGTTCACTTGTGTCTCCCTGGGAGCTATGTCAGGTTAAAAATTCAAGAACAAGAGGGAGAATAACCCCATCTTGACATAAAGAACTTGGAGTCATGATGAATGTGTTGTCATGAGCAATATAATTTGAAAGTTTGATGTAGAAATATTAAGAAAAGGCAAAGTTATAGTCAACATTAAGTTTTTCTGTTAAAATAAAAGTACAGAAAGGGATTAACTCCATCAAATGTGACCTTGACCTGAAAATTTACATCAGCTCAAGCATGTTGTCACAAACAATATAATTCTGGTGTCTGATCTGGATTGATTGGAATCTACACCGTTTGCATATTTGTAAGAAATAGCCTCGTGAATCTTATTATCAACCATGTAGATCCTATTAAGACTGCACAGATATGCCTGCTGATCTGGATATACACTGGTCACTCATGTCATGTATTCATGGAAGAAAGGGTCAAAAACAACACAGTAACTTTTTTATAGGTTGATTAATTTTCTTGTGAACTGAGGTCTTACAAGCTTTCACATACATAAAAACACAATTTTATGGTTTCTAGTTACAAGATACTAATACCAACATTTACAGATAGATTAAGTGTCTCTCTATCATACAGCTATGCAACTCTAATACATGGAAATAAAAAAATGCAAACCTTTTCTCCAATTTTTACAGTAACGTTCATATTCTGCTCTCTAGTTTTCTACCAATTTTGCAAACGTTTCAAGTCCACAGCTTTTACTAGACTGATGGTACACATGGCTGAAAATAAATGCTGTATTTTAAATCATAACAAATAACCAAAGTCAATTGCTCTGTACTTTTTGTTGCTTATGAAGATGTACATAAATAGCTGTTGCAGTTAAACAGTTAACAGATTACACTGTTGTCATAAATTGTTTTTAAGGTAATTTTTATATAAATATCACACAAAAGAGTTTTTTATGTAAGCTTTGTGCCATCTTCAATTCCTATAGGCTCCTCCACAATTTTTCCCATTTAACCTTTTCCTCCATGTATATGCCTTTATGGCATGGGTGATCAGTATAGATCTATATCAGCCGACACATCCATACTGCCTGATTTGGATCTAAACTGTTAGCTTTTTTATTCAATAGGTTATTTCTGACCACAATGTGACCAGTGTAGATCCAGATCAGATCTGCCATCTGATCTGTATCTCTACACTGGTTGCACAGGCATGAAAATGTGTATATATGTAGTAAAGGGTTAATTATTACAATAACACACTTGCATTTTGATACTCCATTTTACTCGAAGGATACACCTTTTAACACATGATCTTGTAGATCTAGGTGCTGACACATCTGCTTCCAATTAAAAGAGCTTTAGTTTAAATGTATCTAATGAACAGAGTAGATTCATATCAGACCACAAAAATGTCTGATGTGCAAGCTGATCTGGAGCTACATTCGTGCTATCTCTATCAGATCTGGATTTACACTGGTTGCCCATGTGGTGAAATGGCGTGTAAATGGAGTAAAGGGTTAAGTTATTAACCGTGAAAACAGAAACAGCATTGGATTTTTGAGACACATTCATATGAGATTACCCTACTTAATAAATGAATAAGCAACCACAAGAACACATCGTGTTTGTGCAAGGTGGCCCACAGATGAATATTATATAATGTAATTAATCAAGTGAATTCATGTTGGCCATGTTATTGGGCCAAGGGTAGTCATATATGCCTGAGGCAGAAGGCCGAGGGTATATATGACAGCCCGAGGCCCAATAACATGGTCAATGTGAATATACTTGAGGGATAATTTTATTAATTAACAGAATAAAAACATCAAATTCATATGAAGACTAAAAGTTCTGGGCCAATACAGGGCTTCTGGGCCAATATTGTAATTGCTGGGCCATCATAAAATAGTTAAGTATGAATGTGATATACAATGTAGTGTCTGCCAGGATTATGGCCTGTTCAGGTCAGGTGATGACATGCCTCGAGATTTCGCTACACTGCAGTCATGTAAAAAGGGCAAAGTATGGAATACCTGTACTGTATATTCATACAGGGCTCTCACTAGAGAGAGACTTGAAGGAAGTAGTCCCATCAAAAGTGACCAGACTTCTCTAGACATGGGGCGAATTATTTTTAAAAGTAATGCATTAAATTAGCATTATTTGCCAATTGTGTGCATTAAATTAAATTAGCATTACTATATTTTAAGAAAGTAATGCATTAAATTAGCATTATTTCCAAAAAGTAATGCATTAAATTAAGCATTATTTTATTCACAAGTGCACTTACAATAAATAAATAGTCAACTGTCAATATATGCACAAACGGGATCATCTTCCAAAAAAAATCACCATGAAGTTTAATATACAAAGTATCAATCTGAAAGTTTGAAGATCTAAAGTGACACCTCAAGAACTTACAACAAAGTTATTCTTAGTACATATATGTTAGTGCAAGTTTAGCTTTTTAAAACTTTTGTTATCTTTGATTTATTGCTGTTTTCACACATTTAGAGTGTTGTATTGACAAGGGACTACACTGCCAAATTGTCCAATTAAATAATTATGTCACCTGCATCTGCATTATATGCTGATTTCATGAAATCTGACATAGCCTTTAATATTTTTACAATGACACTGAATCAGTAACTTGAATCAATGGTTAAAAAAATAACTTCATTTGAGTGTGAAAGTAAGTTTTGTGCATGTCTGAAGGTTTCAGTTAATTTCGATGCTATCTTATTTCAGAACAATATTTTTGGTATTTTTCACTGAACTTCAAATTTCTACCACAAACATTTTCAGGAATATTTAAGTGTTTGACAATTAGTGGGAAATATATTCTCCCAATGAATGTGTACAGTGAAAGGATTTAAAAGTGCTGTTTTTGTTGACAGAGCTTTAAATACTACTGGCTATTGATTTCATCAATTTAGCATGTTCTTAAAACAACTAAGCTTAAGAACTCATTGCTTTATCATAACTTTTTTAAAACTTTACAACATTCTGATGAAAAGGCTTCACTTAAAGTCTGTATCTTATTTTACTAATGGTGAACACATATCAAAATACTTACTGTCATATTCATGATTTTCTCTTGCTATAAATAAGATAATGTTATAAACTATTAACATGTTAAATATTTAGAGCATCTTTGCATCTAAAAGTTACTGTTAATATAAATACTAATTAATAAAATGAATCATCAAAATCCAATAGTAAACAAAATCCAATTGATGCCAAATAATGCTAAGCATTACAGCATTTTGGCATAGGTAATGCATTAAATTCAGGGGCGTAGCTAGCCTATAAAAAATGTGGATTCAAAATAATCTAGGGGGGTCAGGGGGCATGCCCCCCCTGAAAATTTTGAAATAAATGGTGCAATTTGGTGCGTTTTGGGGCCTCCGGAGAGCTTTCTTGACCAACGGAAATCCATTTATTTTAGCATAAAAATGGAGATGAATAGCTTTACTTTCGTTTATTTCAACTAGTCTACATTTCACAGCAAGTCTAACTTGCGGCCTTTGCTGGCCGCAAACTCGTTAATGATAATATCAATATCTATTTCCATGTGTCTGTAGGCGTGCAACAGGGCTAGTCCAGACATCCGTTCTGTGAGCATCGTTGATCTCATGTAGTTTTTCAGGCGTCTCATGATACTAAACTGCCTCTCGGCGGTAGCGGTAGACACTGGCATCGTAGTTAGTACAACTAGACAGGTGAAGATGTCTGGATACAGAGTCTTGTTCGTAGCCTTCAATGTGTCAGTAAGATTTGAGGGTTTTGTCCCCTCCAGCTCCCATCTTACTTTCCATCGAGAAACCTCATTTCGGAAGGCTTCCCGATCCCCACTGAGGTCACTCTCATACTCCTGGAAGATGGAATCCTCGTGATCTCGGCTGAGCTCAGGAAGAAGGCTTGGGATGAGATATTGAGCCTTAAACCTCTCATTGCTGGATACAAGACGGTCTTCTAGTTCCACAACTAGATGATCAAGAAATGGATAGAACAATGCTCTTTTCCAGTATTCCGAAACAGAGTCGGCAGGCACGTTGCCACGGTGCTGTTGGCGTCGAGCTGTTCTAGGCTTTGAAGGCTCGACTCCTTGGTCTTCTGCCATGGCAACTGCTTTGTCGTAAAGCCCATCCCACACAGCATCATCGGCTCTCTCTGCACGAAATGTGGCTATAAGAACTCGACTCTCCTTGGCTGCTTCGATCAAGTCGATATTCTGCTTCTGTAGCAGCTTGTTTAGAGGCATAACACCCTGGAGGACGAATTCAACCACAACTAGAGAGATGATGAAGTCGAACCCAAGGATACTGCATCTGTAGCTCCGTGCTTTTGAGTCTCCCTCTCGTTCTAGCACCTCCAGTGCACTTACAATTGATGTGTATGCAGCTTTGAAAGTGTAAAGTGCGTCAGCCCGACTAGCCCATCGCGTCTCACACAGACTTTGAAGACATGTTCTCTTCTGCATCTCTTCCTGTGCCACGGGATCGTTGCCAAGCTCCTCTTTGAAAGCTAAAAGACGTTTGGCAGAGTACTTGAAAGCAAATCCGATTTGTTGTACTGTGTCCAACAAGTTTCTGACGAGTGCCTCTTTACAGGCATGCACAATTGACAAATTAAGGCTATGGGCTTTGCAGTGCACATACATTGCTTGGGGAACTACTTGCTGGACCCGAGCTTGCACACCTCGATGACAACCAGACATATTACTGGCCCCATCATACCCTTGTCCCCTCATCTTGGAGATGTCTAATCCTGCGTCCCGCTGCCCCTCAATAAACTTGTTAAAAAGAGCCTCTCCTGTTGTAGATTCTGCTTGCACAAAGCCCACAAAGTCTTCACGCACGTCCTGTTCAGTTTCAGAATAATATCTTACACACATAGCAATTTGTTCCATAGTGCTCGCGTCAGTAGCTTCATCTGCAAGAAATGAATAACAAATAGCATCGTTGCACTGCTGAACTATCTTGCCTTTTATGTTATTTCCCAACAAAGTGATTAATTCATTTTGGATCATAGGCGAAGTGTAAGTAACCTTAGATTTAGAGGACAGGTGTGTTTTCAGGATTTCATCCCTGTTGGCCTTGTCTTTCAACAGGACAGTAAAGTTACTATTGTTGTCATCATGACCTCTAAGTGGAATATTTTGTCGACCGCACAGAATGATGACCTCTATAACAGATCTAAGCACCTGTCTATTTTTAGCAACAGTTTCGACTTTGTTTCTCGACAGTTGTGCTGTAATGCTTGCTTGTTTCCCTTCGATGATTTTCATAAAACTACTAGCACTAGCGCAGCAGCTATGATGACTCGAACCAGGCTCGGTATGTCTCTTGATGTACTTTCCAAGATTAGACCATTTTGATACTGGGGTTTTGATGAATGTTTTCTCCTTTGGAGATGAAGCACCAAACAAAATACAGGGAGCACAATACACTGAATTCTCGGAAACTGAATATCGAAGCCAGTCATACTTCTCTAGCCAATCTACCGAGAACTGACGCTTCGTTCCATACTCAATACTGAAATAATAAAATAAAGAAATAGTGTACGAACTTGAAATGGAACAATTTTGCAACCAAATACGTAGAAATCCGGAAAGCAGGGAAGCAAATGATTCCATTTTAATAGTATATTTCTAGTATCTTACTAGTATACTTATGATACTGGTACTTCAATAACGTTATCAGATATATGAGTATATTCACTATACTTTATTCGTCTTAATTATATAGTAAACATGTCATAGCGCGCTAATATAATTATAATGGAACCAAACATCGAACAAGTGGAAGAAGCAGTATATTATTTAATATGGGTTTACAATCGAGTGGTAAGAGACGGGCTTGCGTCTATTTTCCCACATGTACCACTCACAAAAAGACCTCAACATAAACCATCGATTTTGAGACCTCGGGACTGTGTTTAGAGATTTTAACGGTATTTTTCTATACAATACTGGTTGACTAAACTACAATTTTCTATTGATCTGCAACCGTTATAACTTCACATCTTTAAATCAAATGAATCAGAATCAGTTTACCTTGACGGAAACTTAAAAGTTTTGGCCCATTCTTTGTTGTTTTGCAGCACTTTCACTTTTATCGAGTCATCTGAAGCCTTTGTTAACCTTGCTGGATCAGGATACAAGTCATCGGGACTGTACGCAATCCCCACGAGCTCATCTTTATCTAAAGTCATAGGTTCAGGACCCTCCTTCACACCAGACGTACCGGGCGCTATAAATATACATATGGAATACATATGACGATACTTGGACAAGTGTTAGAATTTTTGGTGCATAAAATTGACTATAGAATCAATTTGATTTCGAATATTTAAAGCATGGATTGCAATGAATGTAATGTAAAAGTTTGAAATCATACTGTCCTTGAATCTTGAAAAGTTTAAACAAAATTAAAAGTTACAATTGTTGTCATCATTAACTATACATGTATAACTTAACATGTACTGACTATTGTTTGTAGCTTTTTATGTTAAAAGCATGTTAAAGTAAACATACATGTACTAGGCTCGGTTGCATCGGTGCCTTTTTCAGACAGCCCAGTTTTTGGACCTACGCTGAAGAAGCTGTCAATTCTCTTCTGTGCCATATTTCTTGCGTAATTAGAACCTGGAAGAATAAATTGTGGCTCCGTACATGTATGAAATCGGAATACTTTTGACCTTTATGCGCTTCCGTAGATGAAAAAATGACGAGCGTTGTGTTTACCAGAAATGTTTTTTTCATAAAAATTCCATGTATCAATATAACTAATCTTCCAAGAAGGAACTATTTCAAAAATGCAGAGTAATACGACAAATGCACCAGAATTTTTCACATTTGCATCATGAATTCACTGATTCAGGTTGGTTAGTTCAAAATGTTGTCAGTCTCGCTAGAATCGGTTCACAGACATGGTCAAACATGTCATTACTCAACAAACAGACCGAAACAAATAAACACTAGGCATACATAGTAACATTTTAGTTATAATTACCTCTTTTCTATCGCTGATTCTGCTGATGACTTCTTTAAGAACTCGATGTAAACATTTGTTTACATTTCGAAAATACGGCGCGTGCAAACTTCCGACTTTGAAGAGCTGCAAAGGCCGACAACTTTTCAAAAAAATACTACGGTATGGTGTACGATTTAGGCTATATGATTTATAAAGTATTCAGTGTGGTAATTATCAGATCTGGCGAACGCGGCTGAATTTCAAACCACATTTTTTTTACTAAAAAAATTTTTTTTGTCAAAATAATGTGGATTCAGCTGCGTACTCGCGTATAGGCAGCTACGCGCCTGAAATTAGCATTAAAACAAGAAAAGTATAACACAGATGTGTTATATGTGGACGACATTTTAAAGGAGTTAGATGTTGGATGTAAGAGTTCATGCAGGTGATGGATTGTTTTTAAACAAAGAAGAATTTTAAAGTGCTACTATATTGTTGTCTTTAACTGGCAAAGGGTATTGAACGTTGAAGGATGTGCTTGTATATTACATGTAGTTGTGGAACGCGTTGTATACAAGGAGTGCAGTTTGAAATGAAGTATACCGGAATTGGTATGGAATGGGATTTATGATGAAATTTGTTTGCTGAACATTAACAAGTTTGCAGTAAATGTAGTGAATGATTTGAAAACAAAAGAATTGAAAAGTTTTCCTTTTAAATATAATGAAAACTAGCTAGAAAATAGTGGAAGAGGTGGTTGCTATAGTAACATGAATTATGATGAAGAATTTACAGAACTATATGTGTTGATATGTATTCAGTTTAGGATACAAAATAATTACTCACATTTTAAGGATTTTCTACACTCGTCTTTGCACCTTTATCGATAAAAAAAGTATCAACATTTCAAAAACGGCAAAATGCCTTTCAATGAAATTTTGCACAAATGAATGTTAATTTTGTTTAGTTTGATACTTTTCTTTTTAAATCGAGTGTAGTTGATCGTTAAGAGCACTCAAAATTTCATAAATGTAACTGATTTTTCATTATGTCATTGTAGATTTTCGTAAGTAGATACTCTACTGAGAGCTATGCTCCTTGTTATATCGTTTTCCCGATATCAACAGCAGCTGAAGATAATGTTAGACCTTGCACTTTGTGGACAGTTACGCCAACATTTAATTTTCATGAAGGAGTTACCTGGAAGTTAAACATGATCATAGCACTAACCACATTGCAATGAATTTGCTCTATTTAAATTCAACAGTATCTTTCAAAATTGTCCTACAACGTACATGGCAATTCCTTTGGTACTTTCAGGATGAAAAATCTATACTAACTTTCTATATTCAGCATCTTGATCCCGTAAACCAGGGGTGGGGGGGGGGGGGGAGCTGGGGGATGGGAGGGGATAGGGGATGAGTCACAATTATTCTGAACAACAGAAAAAGACCTACAAAAAATGGTTATACAATCATTATTTACTTTATAGACACGAAATCGCCTTATAAAACAGAAACCCACTAGAACCATCATATATAGGTCACATTCACTAATCAAGTCATAGGATTGCCAATATTCGTAAACAGAACACAAACTTCAATATCATCCAAGAATAACTATCTGAACAATGTCTCTTACTACATGTACACTCTTTCTATAACTGCTCACAACAATAAACTTTCAATTCGCATAATTAAAAGAAAACACCGACTCATCGATCTATTTATATAATCTCTCTCTCTCTCTATATATATATATCTATATTTATATACTCAATTATAAATAGCTTGACCTTGAACTTAACGTACATACCACATGGTTCCCGTTCATTACTCAACGATCTATATATAAAGCCGGGTCACATGGTTCTCAGCATTCGCTAAAAACCTCTATTTAAAGCCGGGCCAATTATCCCCTGGAGCCGGACTAATTGTACTATAATAAAGATAATCAAGTAATAGTTACATAGTTATAATATATTATGACCCATCATTCGTCCAGATAATGCTTAATCTGTTGGATTTCATTACTTAGCATTACTAACAAAAAGTAAAGCATTATTAATGCATTTGCATTAAAATTTAATTCTCCCCATGTCTGGACTTCTCTCTTCGTTGAGCTTTGGGAGAAGTCTTTTTGTATTTAATATATAGGGAAAGAATGCCGTTGACTGCAAACTTCTCCATAATTCAGTAAATTATGACAAAACTTCTCCCTGATAGGTGAGAGCCCTGTTAATAGTCAACTAATAAAATTAATTATACCATTAGCCTTCTTCCTCTGCTCTTCCACGCTTTTTGAACCAGAGATGTCACATTTCTTTCATTTGATTATAACACTGAAATACATATTTAACAAACACAAAATTATAACAATTATTTTGATCTTTGCTCAAATTACAAATATTCTTTATAATAACTGATTTTATTTTTTAAGTTAGTGATCATAAAAATATTAATTTACTCTCATTTTGTACTTTGCTATAGTCACTTTCTTCAGATTGTTTCTATTCTGCATTGGAATTCATTCAGTCAGAGGTGTGTCTACAAAAAGTCACACACAATCTTTTGGACTGTGCAAAATGTTTTTCCTTGTGACATCAACAAGCATGCTCGACATTTAACTTGCTAGTTGGTGTGAAAAAGAGTGCTGTCATTTGTTTTGTAGTTAATATGCCTGTTCCAACAGCCATTCAAGAATATTTCATAAAGTTATATTGATTAACTGGATTAAGTTAGTATCCATATTGTTGCATCACTGCCAGAGAAGTTATTATGTGTTTCCTTACATGCACAGTTTCTTTGCTATCCATCATTGGAAAAAATCATGTGATAGACTGAATATTATGACCTTTTATTTGCTCCAAAATACTGTCAATGCCAATTAATTAAACAAAATCATATCATCAATTTGGGAGATTTTGTATTAAATAGTATATAACTTTCTTTTGAAAAAAAATGAAATATAGATCCAGGCATGTCACTTTAACCAGAAAGTAACAGACTGCAAAAAGCCAAAAAGGTGTTGAACTGGTCAATTGGGTTGTCACTAAAAATTTACAAAGGGGGTTCCTTTCCAAATAACTACCGGTAAGTTATTTTACATTGCTGATCAGAATTCAAGTCTGGGTAAAAATCATAGAATTAAAAAGACAAAAAGGTCTGCAGTAGTTTTGGTTTATTTTACTTTAAAACAATTTGTATTGGAAAGCTTATAAATACTTGTTACATCAAAATTATTAAACTGAAACACTGTAAACCCAGGTTCATTTCAATACTGAATACTGGTGTAACATCAAAAGGGATTCATTTTTATAATTTGGCACATGTTTGTAGTGAAAAAAATTTAAATATTTGGTTTTCATTTCATAATTTATTGTTACTTTGTTAGGCAATTCTAGTATTAATAAGACTTAATTTAACACTATGAAACTTAATTTGAGTTACACATAAAATGGGTGATGTAAATGTTTCTCTTGTGGAAATCCCGGTAAGATATTTGAAAATGGTTACAGATCTCACCCATTCAGTACGGATAACAGATTTGGGGAAAGTTTTAAACTATTTTAATGCCACATGAGATCAAACTGTTCAATACTGAATTTACATTATTTGCATTAGGTATTTGAGGTAATAATTAACATTGTTCTGTAGAAAATTTCTAATTTATGAAGTGATTCATTTACAATATCAGCATAGTAATTACTGTTGCACTGTTGAAACAGAACACAGATACTGTATTTTTGGGCCCAGAGCATGAACCTTGTGGGTAGTAGTCGCCCCACCTAAACCAGTCTGGCTTAACCTTGTGGGTAGTACTAGTTGTCGCCCCACCTAAAACAGTCTGGCTGCATGTCAATATAAATGAACACTGATTATCAGATTACAGGAACCTGAATTTCCATCTGAAAATATCCAGATCAGGAAAAATATTACATTTTCCGAATGCAATGGATTTGTACCCCGCCCACTTACATGTTACAAGAATTTACCAGTTCCAATGTTGACACAGCGTTATGGCAGCTCAAGCATTACAAAGAAACTGAAATATACTGTTTACAAAAATTACATCTCCTAAAACAGTCATTGTGGATTTAACTCAAACATTTTTATTTTACCTTCACTTTTGTTGTCCACTTCATTGCATGATGTCAAACAATTCTATACAGCTTCAAATGGGGTATTATGTCAAACTTAGTTGATACAGGTCTGACCAGATCCAAAGATCATCTAAACCTGTTTATGAATAATTAAATAAACAAATAAGTACATGATTATTCTTTCTTCCGGGATGCTAAATTCACCCGAAATGCATTTAAGAGATACTATTAAATAAATTCATATAATTTGTGAAGTTCCTGTTCTGTATACTCAGTGAATCCCTGAGGTTCTACTCTTTTCCTTCTTTTGGTTTTCCCTGGATTATTTTGAGAATATCTGTTCTGATTAAATGACCTGTGAGACATCATAATGCCGAAAAATCAATAATCAAGCGTGTACTGGTCCCTGTATAATTACCACTTAATTTGTGGATTAAAGTCTTGATTGCCGATACAACAAAAACTTGTTATATATAAAGGTGATAAAGTGATTTGTACAAGCAATAAAGATGACAAATGATGTAAGGTTTTGATGATTGGAATATAACGAGTGTTTGTTGTCACTATCGGTAAATACAATAGAGCACGTGAAAAATACACCTGAACCAATTTGTCCTTTTTAATTTTAATTGTCCACCAACCAAATTTGTCCTTAAAAATTTATTCTTACCAAGAATTCGAAGCATCAACATCTCTTTCTACATATCGTACAATGCCTCTTGTAAAACGAAAGTTGGCTCGAAAAGCGGCGAAAACGAATCACTGCTTGAAATCTTTCTTCGGAGTTAAAGCAAGTTACTCACTTTCAGTCGTGAGTAAATCAATTATTCACTAATTACATGTTCCTTTTCAACAACAAACACCGACAATTTAGGATATGGGTATTTATATTTGACAGCATATCAATTACAGTATAAAATCGAATTTTTGTGCCTGCAACGTTATTGATTTGGCAATGAAAAGTCTACTGAATCGTAATGTGAATCCAAGTGGTGCTCATGAAATTGGTTAGTGATGTTAATTTATACATGAAGCTTTCAATTGTCGTTTGGATCTGAATATTGTCACTGAGTTAACTCTATCACTGTTCTTGGAAGAAATAATATAAGAAATTGTCACTATTTGTCTGTATAAGCTGAAAACACTTTGTATTATTGATCACTTGGTTTGCAACAATGTTTATGTATATAGTGTTCGTATTTCCTTGCTCTGTCTGTTTGGGTCCAGTTGCCTGTTTGGGTATCAGGAAGTGTTCGACGTTTAAGCCAAATCGAAACACGTGGGTTGCAACAAGGTTCGTCCTCGTCGGTAACGATAATCCAGAAACTGAAAAATACTAACATTCAATTGAGAAAAATATAATAAAACTGACAGTTTAAAACGACTAGCTTATTTGAATTATGCCACAGCCTGTTTGTGATGCGCATCTAAAAGAAATACCAATATTAATAAGTTATATATCACACCGATGAACCACCGAAGGGCGGGCGGGCGGGAAACTGTACACAAACTAAATAAGTGACGCTGTCAAATATAAAACCTCGAGTGATATTTTAAAACACAAACAGCCTTTATATAGGCAACACGAGAAAAACGAGAGGCGGGAAACTATGATCATAACAGAATAAACCGGACCAGATATCTATGCGCACAATAGACTATCCACACAGCAATCGTAACATGTAAAACGTGAATAATTTTATTTACTCACTTTCAGTCGTGAGTAAATCAATTATTCACTAATTACATGTTCCTTTTCAACAACAAACACCGACAATTTAGGATATGGGTATTTATATTTGACAGCATATCAATCGAGCAAAACAAAGAAGGGAATAGTTTCTAGGATGCTTGGACGGTAACACCGAGTATGAAAAGTTAATATGCTCGCATCAATTGCAACGATTTACTGAAATTTCTATCAAATATGACCATCAGACTGAAAAGCAAAGGCTTATCGTCCCAGCCCAAAAACAATTAATCAATCGACCAACCAACTAATTTATCAACCTATCAATCAAATTATCAATCGATCAATTAATGAAATTATCAAAGCAATCAACTTATCAATCAATCAACCAAACAATCAATGCTAAAATGTTTTGCTGTCACTATAGACATAAACATCTAAAAGACTTTCCATAGTCGATTTATATCTCTGAAATTCCACTACAAAACTGATTTCGATTATTCCGAAAACTATCTGCAAGTGCATAAAAAATTACCAAAGTTAAAGTGACCAAAGCCAACGCCACAAAACAAAACAATGTATATAATCTATAATTATCTATACCACAAACGGCAAACATTTTCAAACATATTCAACGAATATTTTATCTTTGAACAACACGGCATGTCTAGTAAATTACAGTCTAAAGCCAAAACGCCTCACAACCTTATTCTATAAAATAATACTCAGATTCATAAGTAATATTAAAATTATAAGCATTTGCACGTCTTACATTAATGAATAATAAGAAAACACAATACTTATCCAGAGATGCCAAATGCCCTTTTCGATTTCCTTACAGTCTCCTAACGACTACCATTACGGTTTTAACACCTTTTGTACAACCTTAAGTTTTCGGTTTTCCATGCTAAGTTCTGAAATAAAACACAATATGTCAATACTTTGTATTAACTTTACAAAGAGACAATAGCCAACGCCACAAAACAGCACAGCCTGTCTCTGAAAGGTCAACGCCAAACAACGGCACAACCTTGTTCAATCAATCATAGTCAAGCGCCACTCAACGGCCTTTTCAATCAATCATGGTCAACGCCACAAAACGGCACGACCTTTCAATCAATCATGGTCAACGCCACAAAACGGCACGACCTTTTCAATCGATCATGGTCAACACCACAAAATGGTATGAATCCATAATCAATCAAACAATTCATTTCAATCAAATCAATCCATATAATCAATTCAGTAAGGTCAATCAATTCAATCAAGTTAATGAGTTCAATTAAAAGTTAATCACTTCGATCAATACATTCAAAAATTGGGCAGTTTGTAGTCCTTCTAGACTGTTAAATCAGAAACGACATGACTTTTACAATTGATCAACTTTCCATCAACATTATTTTAGAACAAATTATTCAATATCATCTTGTCTATGAAAAAGGTGATTATAATGAAACCCCAAAACACCACGAACTTGTTCTATTAAATACTAGTTTCTTTAGTTATGTTAAAATTATAAGCAATAAGAGACTAATTAAAATAAAAAAAAAAAAACAAAAACAAAACAAAAAAAACAGTACTTATTCTCATCCAATGACGCTAAATCTCTTTTGAATACTCTTTATCATCTCGTAGACTACCGACGCGGTTTTAAACAACTTTTGAGAAACCTTTAGCTGTCTGTTTTCCATGTTATTTTCTGAAATGAAACACAATATGTAAAATCTTTGTTACAGTATTAAAAAGAGACAATAGCCAACGCCACAAAACAGCACAGCCTGTCTCTGAAAGGTCAACGCCAAACAACGGCACAACCTTGTTCAATCATAGTCAAGCGCCACTCAACGGCCTTTTCAATCAATCATGGTCAACGCCACAAAACGGCACGACCTTTTCAATCAGTCATGGTCAACGCCACAAAACGGCACGACCTTTTCAATCGATCATGGTCAACACCACAAAATGGTATGAATCCATAATCAATCAAACAATTCATTTCAGTCAATTCAATCTATACAATCAATTCAAAAGTCAATCAGTTCAATCAAGTTAATAAATCCAACAATCACTTCAATCAATCATTTCAAAAATGTACAGTTTGAGGTCCCTCTAGGCTGTTTAATCAAAAACGACATGACTTTTACAAGTATTCAACATTCCAAAGACCATATTTCAGTAGAAATTATTCAATATCATCTTGTCTATGAATTACGTGATTATAACAAAACCCCAAAACAGCTCGAACTTGTTCTATTAAATACTAGTTTCTTAAGTTATGTTAAAATTATAAGCAATAAGGGACTATGTAAAATAAAAAAGACACAGTACTTATTCTTATCCAATGACGCTAAATCTCTTTCGAATACTCTTTACCGTCTCGTAGACTACTATCACGGTTTTAACAACTTCTGCAAAACCTTTAGATGTCTGTTTTCCATGTTATTTTCTGAAATGAAACACAATATGTAAAAACTTTGTAACAGTATTAAAAAAAGACAATAGCCATCGCCACAAAACAGCATAGCCTGTCTCTGAAAGGTCAACGCCAAAAAAAAGGCACAACATTGTTCAATCAATCATAGTCAAGTGCCAGTCAACGGCCTTTTCAATCAATCATGGTCAACGCCAAAATACGGCACGACCTTTTCAATCAATCAAGGTCAACGCCACAAAACAGCACGACCTTTTCAATCAATCATGGTCAACGCCACAAAACAGCACGAACTTTTTCAATCGATCATGGTCAACGCCACAGAATGGCATGAATCCACAATCAAATCAAATCAATCAAATAAATAAGTCAATAAATCAAGTCAAATCAATCAAGTCAATAGTTGCATTCAGTTCAATGAAGTCAATCTATTTTGCAGTCCCTCTAGAATGTTACATCAAAAAGCGCCATGACCATTACAATAATTTTACATTCAATCAAAAAAAAATTCAGAGCAAATTATTCAATATAATCTATAGTCTAAAAAAGCATGAAAACTTTTCGATTTTAATCAAAACCAAAACCAACCCGGCCATTCCTTTAAGTAATCGGTTTCCTATATTATGTAAAAATTATAAGCAATTAGATGTGTACAGTAAGACAAACAAGGTACTTATCCAAAATGATTCAAAATGCTCCTTTCGAGTATTCTTTACCATCTCGAAACGACTTCCTTTAAAACTTCTGGAAAACATTTAGTTTTCCGCTTGCCATGATAAAGATTTTCGGACGTGGTGCCAAGCTTGTCTGTCCTCCGTTTTCATAATGTCTGAAACGTCTAGTTCTTTCAGTTGAGATTAGTAGTTCTAAAACAAAAATGTGTATGATGATTGGTACATCTTTGACCACGAGGCAAAAGGGACACCCACAAGGATTTCCCCGTAAGATCAAAGTCGCAAAACAACCACAGTTTCAATCAACAATGATCAACACCACAATAAAAATGACATTACCAGTAAATTCTGGTTAACAACACTTTACTAATTAATTCAGCCGACAATATAAATTAACGTATTTTTAATATTATTATTTGATAAAAACGTTAATTAGAGTAAACAATTATGCGATTATTTCTATAAAATTTCTCAATAGAAAACAACAAAAAAAATTAATGAAAATATAACAAACAGCCGTGTACGCAAACTAGGCACGGCCTATTTGCATTCAAAACCTGCTAAGAATGGCAGGCTTGATAGAACCACACATGCTCAGACGTCATCCGCACCAATATAATGCAATATTGAAGCTGATTAAAAACAACCGCGAAACTCCAGCTTATGAAGTTTGGTCAATACCATCAGTACCATTTGACCAAAGACGCTATGGCTGAAACATTCAAAATAAAATACATAATTTAGTTATAAAGTTGTTGCTTTATATATAGACATTTTCCTTGGCTCGTTCAAGTAAGCGACTCCATCAGTATCAATTATCTTACTATTTACTTTAATCAATAATAAAGAATTTATAATACAAAAGGATCTGCTTCACAATTACTCAACATCACTCCTCCGTTAACAAATAAAATAACTAAGCATCAGTCTTTTCCTATTAAGTCGCCATCGAAGTGTAAACTAAGCAAAATCTGTCACTGCCATGAGCACGCCCTCCCAATGTCATTTAAAACATTTCAATTTTACAAGTAAATTCTATTTATTTTACACAAAGTTTTCAAAAGTATAGTTTAAATTTGATTTACCTTATTTTACACACCGGTCCAATGAACGTTTTGCCCGAGAGTCAAGTAGTCCTCCGTGAAGTAAACTGTACACAAACTAAATAAGTGACGCTGTCAAATATAAAACCTCGAGTGATATTTTAAAACACAAACAGCCTTTATATAGGCAACACGAGAAAAACGAGAGGCGGGAAACTATGATCATAACAGGATAAACCGGACCAGATATCTATGCGCACAATAGACTATCCACACAGCAATCGTAACATGTAAAACGTGAATAATTTTATGTAGTTATTTATGATAAATTGTGCATTGTTAAGAAAAAATGCGGTTATTTGCGTTTTTGTTTAATCTGTGTACGTAATGAATATCGTAAGTGATTTTTTATTAGTTTCCGGTCTACGGTTCAAAACATGCAAAAATATCAACGAATGTAAAATCGTATATGCAATGTCTGATCATATGTTCGTTTTTAACCGCTTGTTTCAT
Organism: Corbicula japonica; assembly: GCA_038501625.1. Lineage (NCBI taxonomy): Eukaryota > Metazoa > Mollusca > Bivalvia > Venerida > Cyrenidae > Corbicula > Corbicula japonica. The sequence goes on from JAZAYU010000160.1 coordinate 705,086, forward strand.
TTTGTGTGTACTAAACAACAACAGCAATAAATATGATGAGTTAACTAAGTTTTAATAATTTCGAGCGTCTGCCTTAGGCATGTAAGTTTCCTGAGATCAGAATTATCAAACGAGTTTAGGTAAACAAAAATATAAATGTTTTAGGCAGCGCAATTTAACGTCCCAGAATTGTATCAAACTGGTAAAATCAGGGTGGGGAATCACGTGACAAAAACATGGTCGCGAACAAAAAATTCTCTCGGTTCGAGGTATGTTTTGACTTGTTTCTCGCCTATTCCTGGACCATTTTAAATGAAATAAACACTAAAGTACCCCGTTCACGAAGACAGATTTCATAGTGTATTCCAAATTTTGCCAGCTTTTGTAGTTTATGCGGTATTTCGTGTACAGTGTTTGGCAGCTTGCACTGCTCGGTGATAGGGTACACTTGGATCTTGATAAAATCGTTCTTCTGGCAAGTTTTCGCAAGTGAGCTTATTGTTGCATGAAAAATTTGTTATATCCCGACAGACTGACTGTTACCGGTGCAGACATATCCAATTTCTGTATGCAACTGATGTAAAAAACGCAAAAATGGAAAATGATAGGGGACACTGGCCGCGACGTTGGAGATAGGGAACACTTGCATTTTTGAGAAGCAAACTTTTTGCCAATCCGAGCGTTCAGTTTGCGAATATTCCAAGCGAGTCCGTTGTATTTTTTCAATAAAACATGGATATTTTATTTCCTTTGTTTAAATTCTTATGATCAGCTACGAAGTTTTTAGAAAGAAGTATTATTTAACAAAACAGTCTTGCTTAGCTGGAAATGTAAATCTTTGAAACGTTTGCATTTATGAAACAAAACACTGGAAAAGATATCATAATTTGTATAAAGCAGATTTTCTGACGATTATAAATAAAATAGAGAACATGGTGCTTATAGTGATGCACCAGAAAACAACATATGTGCGAAATCATGATTACAGTTAGAACGTTTATAAACAAAACACGAACTTTTCCAGTTTTAGTGTAATGTAGTGTAAAAACAAACCAGGGCTTTTGTTTGCAACATTAGATTGAAAATTCGATTTCTGAGTATTATTTTTAGTTTAAAGTTATTTTTTACATCGATTGTGAAACAAGTTTTTCCAAATTACATTAATCACTCTCGATGACTGCTTCCTGGGTTTTCAACCAGTACTCGCGCCGAATGTGGATTGAGGAAACTGCAGAAGAATCTCATCACTGGTGGGACTCGAACCCGCAGTCTCCGGATCTGGAGTCCGACGCTCTACCCCTAGACCACTGATCTTCCAGCATTTTTTCTGAGTATTAAAACGACTTTCGGTTTCCGCAATCTCAAAAGAGTAGATATTGAAATGTGTTTTTGTCTTTTAGTCATGAAGTAAAGAATCTGGACACCGGTAAGATATTAATATATTTTATACTGGCGAGATATCCTATAATAATGTATTTTATTTTTGAAACCTGGTGAATTACAAGATAGTAAAGACATTGTTATAATAAAAAATTAGTTTGCTGCATACAGCAATAAATATCGATGCGGTTCTTAGAATATTAACTTAACAAACACAAATGCTTTGATACTTATTATAGTTTTATATAAACATGTTTTTCGGCATATGATAACAGGAACCCACATTAACGAGCAGGCACTATTAGAGACAGTCATAAAACGACTGTGATTTTCCAAAAGCAAAGTCATTTTGAAACTACATTTGTAATTTAATTTAAAAGATTTTCCTTCTCTTGATAAAAAAGTCGGGGGACGTTGATTTGATTAATAAAGCCGTAGTAGCTTAACTTCCGTTTTCTAGGCCTTAGCTGGGAAGATTTGAATCTTTGAAATTTTCATTTTTCATTTTTAATTCAATTTTAAATGTATTAAAATAGTTTATTGTTAAAATAATACTTTTGCCAGTGTGATTTCAAACAAATACAAACTGTTTCATGATGTTTTTTGTTAAAGCTTTGTAAGAGCCTACTAGTATAACTTTCCCTAAGCTGGCTAATAAACATCTACAAGAATGTTTCTGGTGTGAAATCTTTTTCAAGTTTTCTTAAATAATATGTTTGTTTATTCGAAGCTGCTGAATTAAAATAGAATTTACAATCCATATATTTTTCTTCAAATTTCAGGGCTAACATAATAAAAACCTCTATGTCCCAGAGTGCAAACAACGCAAAATGAATCGGAGACAGACGAGGCTTTTCAGAAAATACTTGTTTGTAAATGTCCCAAGAAGTATCTTCCCAGCCAGTGGCCTACAACACGGAGGTTACGCTACTAAGACTTTGTTCTTGCGGCATTTTATTCCATTCATAAGTCAGTGCTTGTCGAAGCTCAGCAAGATTTTATTGTGGCTGACCACCTGAATAAATGAATTTCTTCCCCGAATCCCTAATGTGTTTGATCGGAGACATGTCTGAAGACAAGAATAGCTAGTCTAAAATATTGATGTTGTTTTGTTTTAAGAAAATGAGTGAAAACAGCTGTATGCGCCCCTGCCTTTCATGCTGTAGATTACGCATACGATTCTTAACGTAAGAACGGCAATACAATAAGCCGTGGCATTAATACAGATTGGCACAAAGCCTTTAAACATGTTTTACTGTGTACTGGTCGACTGCTCACACGTACATAGCAATAAAATTGCGAAATTTTAATACACGTTTAAATCAAGTGCAAAGTGTGGAATTAAACGTGCATCATGACGTCGATACATTAAATTTCGTAAGTCGGGGTTTCAAGACTTTACTCTGCTTGATGCATCAGATCTTGGAAAAATGGAAAAATCTTCAAAATACATGACATTAAAATCTACATTTTTACATGTACTGAGTATATAAAATTTTTAACTGTAATCATGCTTTCTTGCTTATTATTTTTCTGGCGCATCATATAATTCTTAACGTTCACTGAAAATCGGCTTAATACAAATTGTGGTATTTCTTCTAGTGCTTTGTTTCACAAATGCAAACGTTTCAGAGATTTACATTTCTAGTTATGCAAGACTCACCTGTATTAAATAATACTCCTTTCTAACAACTTCGTAGCTGATCATAAGAATTTAAACAAAGGAAACAAAATATCCATGTCTTATCTAAAAAAATACAACGGACTCGCTTCGTTTCGAAACCGATCGCCCGGACTGGCAAATAGTTTGCTTCTCAAAACAATGCAAGTGTTCCCTATCTCCAACGTCGCGGCCAGTGTTCCCTATCATTTTCCATTTTTGCGTTTTTCACATCAGTTGCATACAGAAACTGGATATGTCTGCACCAGAAGCATTTTTTCTGTCGGGATATAACAAATTTTTCATGCAACAATCAGCTCACTTGCGAAAACTTGCCAGAAGAACGATTTCATCAAGATCCAAGTGTACCCTATCACCGAGCAGTGCAAGTTGCCAAACACTGTACACGAAATACTGCATAAACTACACAAGTTGGCAAAATTTGGAATACACTATGCAATCTGTCTTCGTGTACGGGGTACTTTAGTGTTTATTTCATATATAATGGTAGATATGAATAAGCGAGAAACAAGTAAAAACTTACCTCGAACCGAGAGAATTTTTGGGTTGGCGGCCATGTTTTTGTCACGTGATTCCCCACCCTGAAAATTACGGTGTACAAGATGCCAATACTCACATATTTCATCATCTAAAATTGCACCACCGCAAATTGTGTCATATGTTTTCGCAACTTTGTTCAATATAAAAATATCCCGATTATTCCGTGACTCTTATTTACAAAATCAGTGCACATTATTGATTTATGTTTAGTGTGACAATATTGTTTTTAAATTTTCTAATCACTGATTAACTGTCACTGTTTTTTAAAATAAATTATCAGCAGTGGTCTTAGCTTCCCATACTTTCCCAAACTGTGTAAAATAAAATCAATCCTGATATATTTCATAAATAGATCAAGGTTAACTGATATGGAAGTTTATGTCAAATATAATGTCTGAAGTAGTTTTTTGGTTACATTTTCAAAATTTCCTGAATTATACGAGACAGAACAAATTTATACAAGATTGTGCTATTGCTGATTTGTTGTCAGAGTTAATTCCATTAAAATTCATTGACTCAGAACTGTTTTTAACAGCATATCCGCCTCAACCACCACCCAACAATCCAAAACTTAGTAAGTTTCCTTCTTTTCTACAATGATCAGAATGTAGCTTGTAGCCTGTGGTTTCTTTTTAACTTGACTTTTTGTTTCAAAGTGCTGTGCATGTAACATTTAAGATGTATAAAGATGTATATTAGAGAGCTATACATTATTATATACTGATTTGATAGCTTGAAAATTTATTCAATATTTATTTAACCCAGATCATCATATAACAGGGTATTCTGAATTTAATAAAACATCTAAAAACAAAGAAAGTGACAATTGATTATTTGTATTACTTCAAAGTGTATTGTCCAAATGCTAACAATGTTCTACATGTATAAAATGGAGAGATTAGAAAATTAAAAGCTGTAACATGTTTATTGCAGTATTAATCAATGTTTTCAATAAAATATAGAAGATATACAATGATTAAAATTTAAATAAAATATGATAAACACTTGTATTTATTAATAACAATATATAGTCCTAATAATAATAATAATAAATTGACATTGCTTTGCATAATGAATTGCAGTGTATATGCTGAAAGTGCCCTTTAGATGGCAATAAGTGTGAATTTGCCCCTGCCCCTTTTTTGCAGCACCCTGCCCCTTTTTTGCAGCACCCTGCCCTTTTTTAATCCTGGATACAACACTATCATTGAATGGAGTGCAAGACAAAATTGAAAGTAGTAAATACTTCTGATAGCGGATTTCACTGACCATTCCAAGGCGGTAACCACTAGGGTTCTCATTTTTGTTCATTGTTAGTGACGTCTCTTTTGAAACTGATCATTTTATTAACCATGCTCTCTCCCTCTCTTCTCTTGACTTTGTGGGGAGGCTGTTTTTTCTGAATGTGGCGATTCCCAATATGCATTTCAGAAGGTCTACATAATAGGTGCAATTATTCAGAAAACCCCGTGTCAACTATGCCACCGGTTATGATTTGGGAATGGGTTATGATATGGGAAAATTTCATTCATGTCAGATCTGGATATTATCTGATGCCAATGGAAATTCAGGTTCTTTTGATCAAATGCATAAAATGCATTCATTAATATATCTGTTAAATCAGTTCATCAACTTCATGTATGATTTTTAACTTACTTTAAACACAATTTTCAACAGATCTAAATGTGTTAAAAATAAATCATTGTAAATCAGATGCTTTATGTTTGAAGCATTCAAATGGAAATAAAAATCTTACACGATATTTAACCAAGTTATTCGTTAATCGTACAAAATCCGACTTTTTTCAATGCAATATATTGAAATGATTTTATTACTTACATCGCTACAAGGTTCCACAATAAATAGCCACAATGATTAGGGCCCTAAATTAAAAAACAAGTTTTGCCTTGTCCTACTCAGTGTTTTGTAACTCCTACTTTCATTTTGGAGAGTGCATTAAATGACGTAACGGGACGTAACGTTCAATAAAACCAAAAGAGCCAAAATCTCGTTTACTGCGGTATAGTCTTTCGAGTCTAAACATGGTAAACTTCAGTCAGTTGAAGACGGTCAGTATTCTGGAAGAAGAATATAAAATTTCAGTTTTACCAAGATTTTGTAACGTTACCATTCGTAAACCACCAAATCCACCTCCATTTTCCATATGAAAAATTCTATTTACAAAGAGAAATGCTATTGTCAATATACATTCAAATGTAACCTGGGTGTTATAAAACATTGCATCACGAAAAAAACTCGATAAATACTCACTATTCAGTTGATTGCGATGGGTTTTTCGTCTTAACCGAACGTTGTCGAATCCAATAAGGCGATCCGCCATTAGGTATTCATGCGCGTTCATGACTCAAAATCTTGTCTGACGTTCCACGAGTTAAATTTCTTCAAATATTGATTGATTCCATATGTTTAAATATAAATTTTATCATTTTGCACAGCATTACAAAATTGACCGCTCTGAAGCATTACTTACTTTTTGAAACTAAGAACTAGATATATATTCTAGGGTAGCACGCAAGACTGTCGTAACAACATTGAAATAAAGAAGGAGGTACGACAGTCTTGCATGCAACCCTAAATTGTTAGGTTTGCAGTAATGCAAAACGATTGTCGAAAACTGGCTAAACTGGGTCGTGGCCGACCCAAAAACGATAAAAGGTGAAATATGCATATCAGGAATCGCCACATTCAGAAAAAAACAGCCTCCCCACACAGTCAAGAAGAGGAGGGAGGGAGAGAGCATGGTTAATAAAATGATCAGTTTCAAAAAAGACACCACTAACAATAAACAAAAATGAGAAATGATAAGGATTATGATTCATCGTACGCGATGATGCGCATTTAACGTAGAGCTAGGATTCGTCAGTACGATGTTGTTCATATAAATTTTCGTTTTATAACCATCCGAACATACATGTATTGCAGAAGATGGGAACGGGAGCCATGAACATTTTCACATATTGCAGAACCAGAGACGAGAGCCTTGAACCAACCTCAATTAATATGAAGGAGCGTAAGAAGGAAGCCGTGTACCACTAAACATATTTTATAACGCTGTGAAAGGCGCCAGTCTATATTCCAGCAAGATCTATTATAGGTTACAACGACCTTTCTTTAAGAGCGAAGCGTCATAAACAATATTTAGATTTTCTACTTAATTAGATCAATTTGAATTAAGATAACGGAAACATAAAATACATTTGCGGTCAGAACTAATTTAAATCGTGAAGTGTTAGCAAAAATATCGTATTACCATTCAAGAAATCTAAAAAATGTTTGAGTTTGGAGTGATTGCAAAAACTGTGTGTTTTATGTTTTAAAGTAGTTATAATTCAAACTCCACCTATTCCACACGCAGCACACAAATCCATAAATAATATATAGATAAGCAATGCGCGTTTTTAGTAATCTGGGTCCTTTGATTTTTCAGTTACACTCGTCTTGTTGATAATTGGAAGATAGCATCAAACATAGAAAACAATCTAGCTTGTATTAATAAATGTCAGTTATAAATAGTTGAATGATTTATTCAACTAAAATGTAAATATTCTTGTTTGTATCTTGAAAATGATGGATTGAGTCCGACACATGCGGTTATACTACCCAGCATGAAAGATGCCTAGAAGTCGTTTTACAACATTAGGTTATTTTGTATTCAAAGAGAGCAAGGTTTTTATCGAATGATTTGTTTTATGACTTTAGATTTACAACATTCATCTTTATAGGCATTCCTGTCATAAAAGAACACCAAGCACGCAAGGCACACGAAAATACTACCAAAATGTTTGCTTATGACCGTTACAAATCGAGTTTTATCGAGTTTCAATTTACGTTTAATGTTTGTGGGTACTTATTAAAGTTGGTCATAATTTTAACCTAATTTTTATGCTATCTTTTCCTCTTATTTTTCTTTATATGAATCTGATTTTTTAATATGGCTATACTTGATATAGCATACAGTTGAACCAGCCTTAGCATCAACCTGCATTCAGCCACCTTTGTTAAGCAGCCACTATTTGTCACTCCCTTGGGTGGCTGGTTTAAACAGATTTGGCAGCATCATAAGCTGCTATGTTTATGAATAGGGGCAAACAAAAATAAAATATAAAATAAAACAGACATCCACAGGAAGAAAGGCTGAAAGTCTAGACACAACACAAGTAAAATCGGAAGAAAATATCAACGATGATAACAAAAGCATGCTGAGATGTATTCATGGGGACTTCTTTTCGTCTAAAATTTCGATGTCTCTTTCGCCATTTTGACGATTGCACTTAGTAAATACGACAAAATTGTGTAATGGGGAAGTTTTGCTTGCAGATTGAATATACTCAGTGGATAAAGAAACACCGGATGACACCATTTGCAATATCATGCGTAACAATGTCTACGGAGGAAAGAACTAGAATAATCGTTATTAAAGTGTACACTGCGTTTCTTTACACCTTGAGCATATATTCATCACATGCATGCAAAAATAATCACTTTAATGCTTAAAAAAACAACAGATTCATTGTAATTTGAAATGAAAAGGACTAGTTTATAGTATACTCAATCAAAAATATAAATTACATGTTACACCAATAAACGATCTGCCAAAGTGTAACACTTAAAAATGGTCCTTTGGAGATTTTAGAACTTAATTTTTAGAGCAACTTGTATAACGGCGTTTTTTATATCCTTGTTATTTCTAAAGCGTTGCTGTTACATTACTGTTTTGAAAACAGAAACACATTGTATGGATTTTGACATTTTTTTGTGACACGCAAAGCTTCAACTCTGTTATGATGAAAACACTAATTTGCCCCAAAAAGGTATTCTCTACACTATTTACAGGTTCCGAATTTTCGGACATATGAACTTTTCTGTGATAACACAATACAGTTTTAAACGAGACAACCAAAATCCTAAAATCGTGTTATTGTTACGCCATTTTCAACATTACGCTATACCGGCATATGCGAATGAAAATCATAGGTCTGTCGCTGTTTTTGTTTCACGGTTAAAGTCAATAAAATGACGAATGTTTTTAAACGTTCGTCAAAACTACCAACACGAAACGTATTGGAATCGATTTTTAAAAATTTATTTCCTTTATTATCGTTTTTTGTTGCCTTCAATAGATAAGCTTGAGGCATAACTCAAAGAAAGTGCCTTCGATGCTGTCTTGTTCGTTTTATATATCATGTAGTGTCAGCAATTTTTTTTAGCTTTAAGAATAACTATTATATGTACATATTACTGCAGTAGACAATAGAATTAACATTTGTTTGGAGCAGTAGAAATAACACTGCCTCTTGGGCTTTAAACGTTAACTAAAGAGCAGACACGTTACTATTAGTTGTCTTAAAGTATCTGTTGGAGTTGACAGCCTTACAGTTCCAAAAATACGAAGAAGGTCCGATGAACACGTTTTTCCAGACATAAAGGGGCATTGGTGATGTTTAAATATATTGGATTTATTAAGCTGTCTATAAAACCGACAACGGTAATAGAAAACTATCAAAATGTATTGACATTGTAGTCATTCTTTAGAATGTTGAATTATTTGAAATGATTGTGCATGCACGTATAATGAGAAATCATAAGTTTGATTGAAGTATCATATTAATTTATAATTTTTTTTATCACATACCGTATAGCTTCTGTAAACCTAAATAAGAACATTCTGAGCAAAGTTTTTTAGATGATAAACATGGAAGGTTACTTTGTGTATTTAGTGGAGAGTAAGGCCAGAGAAAAAAAAAGATTAGATTCTCATCCGGAATTTGGGAAAAAAGGGGCGGGTGGGCACTTTTTAATTTTTATTTTTTATTAACGAAATACCTTAAGAACTTCCAGGTATTTCGAGATGGTCTAAAACCCGTTCTGTCCGGAACAGAATATGTTTCGATTTGAAGCTGTTGCAACAATTTCATACAGTGATAACAAGTCGATTAAAGAAGCAAAATATTCAGTTTCAATAAAATACCTCGTGTAGAGTGAGAATTCAAGATGAATAAATGTCCTTGAAATTTAATAAATATAAATAATAACAGACTGTTACAAGAGCGAAATCTACCAACTTTTACGTATATTAAGTTTAAAAAAAAGTGTCCGTCCTGAGTATTGAACCCGGGGCCTCCGCTTGAGAGGCGAGAGTGTTAGCCAATACACTACAATGAACTTGTCTTACGAGCTTGAAATTAACAATCAGTATCAAAGGAACTAGAAAGGAACCAGTAAGAACTAGGAATATCTACACTTCTCTTTCGTTTTACACTGTGTATTGTATGCAAGTGACACCCAAGAATATTCCATAATATTGTATTTAAGCCACCAATATTGACTTAACTGGTTTCTTAAATCGTAATTATGTTTTTCCTCCAATACAACACCCACTAACAACCAATCTAATTAATCTATTTGATTTTTCCGCTGCATAATAATTAAATCCCACTAGATACCTCTCCAGCCTGCTAGATGCCTCTCTGGTGTAAATAGCTACCAATCGAAATAGTTTATTTCATTTTCCCTCTGCATAATAAGAGAATACGAGTATTATTTACAACATTTCATTGGTCGAAAAACTAGGTCAAAAGTGAGCTTAGACAGCTAACGCCGAAAAAAAAAAGATAAAAAGGAACGTTTTAACCAATCAAATACGACAAAAAAGAAATTATTGCCGGGTCGGATAATGGACAGTAATGGGAATAAATATAATTATGTTCCAATATGAGTATTGGGTACAACATTACATTTCTGTGAAGAACGCAAAGTATACCAACAACATTTTATGACATGTGTGCAACTGACATTAACGTACTCTAATTCTCGACGAAATATTATATAGTTATTTGGTTTCTTGACAGGGAATGTGAGGATATATTGCCGGTCTGGGTGTCATATTACCCGAGCCGCAGGCGAGGGATAATATGACACCCAGACCGGCAATATATCCTCACATACCCTTTCAAGGAACCAAATAATTGTTTTATTATACTGCAAAGACTTTTTCAGACAAAATTAATAAGAAAACATCGATTTTTTCTATTATTTCGTTTATTTAATGCAGAACGGCTAAATTCCCCTCTGAGAACCTCAATAATTACATGTCTGGCGTCATTAATTTACCTGCATGACGTCACTTTTATAGAAATTGAATGGACTATTCATTTGATTTTTATTGACAACATTTGAGAATAATCTGATCGTTTTCAACGTTAAAAACATAACAGAAATATTTTCTGTAACAATTTTAGTAATCCCTAAGCATACCGCTTTATAATTTACAAGATCGGCTTCAAATTATGCATTTTTACGGAAATTGAAAACAAAATGGCTGACGAAAACAAAAGGTGGGAGGCCAGACGGGGAAATTAAAGCACGTGCAGTTCATATCTACGGCCGATCCGTAAATACGGATATACATCAGCGGCAAATTATCCAATCAAATTCAAGGAAATTTATTTGCAGTATAATATTTTTTTTATTTTTAATCACTTCAAGTTAATGTTTTAAATAGGACGCCTGGCTAATTATTTTCACATTTTCTTCAGTTGCGAGAATAAATGTGTGACAGTAGTTTTACGTTTATAACGTATATAGTGTTTGTGCAAACGCGTTAACGGTTAATTTGAGGAGTGTTTAAATTATCTTGGTGATTAACCCACATACAGTTGATCGATATGCAACCTCTGTTTGCACGACAGTGTCAAGGGTTTAAGAGTTTATGAAGGTTTGTAGGGAAATATTGTAAATGAAACCAGAACGTCGATGTTTTGTTTTATCCGTGACATCATGTTCTTGCTTATTTGGCTCCAGGGACTCTGGTCTCGATATGATAATTGAGTACCAGCCCTTTGCTTGACAATGCTATTAGCTTACAATGTTTTATTTGTTTGTGTGCTTTTGCATGCAACTATGTCGAGTGGATGGCTGGGTTGGAGTTATTTTACCTAGAGAACTTGTAATTACTTGTTGAGATATGAACCATTTGGGGCAAGTGTGAGGTTGGTGCACCCTACAACCTGGTTTAAACTCCCGATGGCAAATTATTTTGCCACTGAACGTTCCAATGCTGTAACCACAAAGTTTCTGTTTATCGAAAATTGTTTGTGGTGTCTTCTTTAAAGTTAATTCATTATAAACTCATGGTTTCTTTTCCTCTCTACTTTTTGGCTGCATAGGGTGGCTGTTTTTGTTGCAATTCCTGACATGCATATTCTACTTTTTGCACGCACAATTGTTGAGTTGATGGTTTTGTTTTTGTTGTTTCTTTTCACAAATTACTTAATATTTTTGTTATGAAAGAACCTGTCGGGGCAAGTGTGAGGTTAGTTCCCCTATTTGTTTTGTCCCTGACCGTTCCAAGTTTGTAACCCTCGGGTTTTCACTTTCGTTAATTGTTTGAGGCGTCGATTTGAAACTGATAATTGTATAACCATGCTCTCTTCCCCCATTTACATTTTGGCTGTGTGGGGAGGCTGTGTCTGCAGGATGTGGCCATTCGTGATTTGCTTATTTCACTTTTTTTCAGAAATGCAGGTCAAACATTTTTTCAACTAATCAAAATAGGCTTCTTTAACATTGTCAAGAACATATCATTTCAATCATTGAATCCACATTTTGAAATTGAAAATGTCCATACTTCTCTTTGTGTACACAAATTAGATACTAGTAATCTGCAAAATCCATTACTCTTCTAGACCTCATTCTCCTACCTACCTGCCTTTTCGATTTCGGAAAGACGCAAACATCGCTTAGGACAGGTCTGAGCTCTATGCTGATTGTGGTAATACATTGAACTTTTCGGCATTAAGAAAGTTGATTATTGGTGGACTGGAGTATTGTCATGGGCACACCTGTGTTAGGATGTGGTGTCCTCATCTTTTCGCAAAATTCTCAGTACCACATTATGAACATAATCAAAAAAGAGTCAGAGCTATACTGCAAATGAACATTTTCTAATGTCAGCCTCGTCGGCTTTTGAAACCATATAAGATTTCAGTTATCATATTAAAAATAGACCTCATTATACGAATTTCAAAAGCAAAACATTGCACAAGAACGAAATTATAGGAATGTCGCGGCATTCCTTATTGAAAACATGTTAACATTTACATTTAATGATCAATTAAGATGTACAGATGATGTCATTTCTACCCACACCAATATACATGTAGACTGCAAAGTAAGATCAAATGATAGGTTCACACTGTCGTGTATTTTATTTGTCAATCCATCGCTCTATGCATGCCTCCCTCCCTACCTCTTGCATTGTTAAATTTAAAAACAAGAACTATATTTTTGTTTTAATCAAATTTTATTGCTTATAATAATAGTTCTCTAGTACAGTATCGTTTTAGTTTAATATTGAAAATTAGAACAATTATTTTGTTTTACAGAATATTACAATAAATAAGCAAATGGGTTGGGCTACAAGTTTTTCCAACATTACACAAGAAATATTTGAGAAGCGTTCTAGCATATTAACACCTTGTTATGACGAACTTACGATAAGATCCGACTTTACTCGCAGTAAAAAATAAAAGAACGACGTAAAACAATTGCGATATTATTATTGCAATGTGTGAGTTCTACAGTAATTTTTTTACAGAAAATAAAGAAAATATTAACAATAAAAAAGATTACGTATAACCCCTTCATGAAATATGGAGCAATATCGATGTATTGTTTTAATTTATCTCGTGTGTTCTTTTTTTCGTTTAATTGATTCCTATTTATTTCTTTAATTCAAAATTTGATATTCTTCTGTCTGTGCTTAGCCTGGCTATGTGTTGAGAGTTTGTGATTTGATTTGCAAAGAAAATCACGTTAATTTGATAGATCTAGTATTACTTTATATGTTATATCTATCTATGTCTGTTAAATATGAGAAAAAAACTTGCTAAGTAATCAGGTGAAGGTTCCATGTTCACCGTCTTATGCATTCCGTCTTTTGGGATGGATCAAAATTGTACTGTTTATTGGTGTAAATATTGAGTTGCACTCAACCCGGGGCTAGGCGGCGTGGGTAGTAATATGCACTCCATTACTGTCCATGAACAGGCTCAATCAATCCGAACCTGCAATATTTTCATATTTGTCGTGTTCGGTGGCTTTCAAAGTTCCCTTTTCATGTATTTTAGAATATTTGATTGTTTATTAGATCTATATTGTTTTAAAATTAAATTTAAATGTATGGTATCTCTTTTTATTCATAGTTTTCTGTTGCTTTCAAAATTCCCTTTTAATCTATTCTATTACTTGTCTGTGTGGGGAAACTGATCTGTTCATGTGGCCTGATACGCGTATTTAATGTTAAATACGTGCAGTGTTGGGGTCATAAAAAGTATCCCCGTACATAGAGTCACTACTGTTATCAGTAAATAATCGGTTATCGATTCAATGCAATAACGATTACTTTTATCAGTATAAGCCGTGCACACCGATTTTGAGGTTGACCCGGCTAGCTCAGTCGGATTTGCATGGCAAGGCGCTGGCGCCCAACGGTACGGTGTCGATTGCCAGCATGGACAATCTCAATAAAAACTGATCTCAAATGGGGATTGCAATATCTATTTGTATATATAAGAATGGGGACGAAAACTAAATCTGAAATCTGAACAGAATAAAAGGCATATTAGGTATTTTTTCGAAGTACAGTAAAGGCGCTAATTAATGGGCCCTGTAAGCAATGCATCTTCACTTATCAAGTAGATAAAGAGCAGGACGTTATTGTCCGGTTTTTTCATTGATGATAAGAAGCATTTCAATAACGGTTTCAAAGATCTGAGAGAAAGGTCTGGAAATTCTGTCCACATTCAAACTCGTTAACGATGTATTAACAACCATCATGCTAATATTCTAAAGAAGTGATATTGCAATATCATTTGTATAGTTACGTAAGTGTATACGCGGGGACTTCTGATCGTGATGAAATCACAGTGACTGTTTCACACAGATATTACTCTTCGACATAAAAATGAATACAGTAAAACCTCTCATTACGGACACTCGATATTACGGGCACCCCCGTATTATGGGCGATTTTTTAAAGAATAGACATGTTCTCTTCTTCTTGATTTAAACCCACAATTAAGGACAGCCCGCTATTAAGGACTCAGTCCCTTAAGTGTCCGTTATAGAGGGGTTTCACTGTAATTATTTTTTTGCAAACGGTATGTATTTTTTTTCGCATGCGCATAAGCACAATTCTTGAAAAAAAGTTTGATAAAACAAGATCGTATCGCTAAGTTTATTAACAGATCTTCAAGGAAAGACAATGTACATCTGAAACACAATTGGTAAAAACTATTACCCTAACGATAAACGATAAGCTAAAAACTTTTTACGACATAAATTATTAGAACTAAAACAATATTGTTCTTAATTTCCTGATCCTACAGCTTATTATTAATTACAAACCTCCCTCCCAAGGTTCTATTCATTACTTTTGTTAGAACATTGTTCAATAATTAACTGCAAATAACATATTTTGTTTTATAATGGTACAAGTATAAATACTTGCCATATCTCGTTCAGAATCTTTCTTCGAAAATCTCTTTCGTGTTTTACTTGAAAGTTTAAATCGATTGGAAAATCTTAAAAAAAAACAGGTGTAAGTCTTTTAATAAATCATTTAGTGAGAAAGGTCACCTTATACACAATTCGAGAAAGGAGAAATTGTTTATGCTTACCGATTGCAAAACGGCGACTACACATACGATATTGTATAACGGCACGTTTATTACCTAGCCAATGTTACATATGTCAAACATTAGAGCACCAGACAATATCAGCACGGTACACACAATTAAACAGAAATGTCAAAAGTTGTAGACCTGACTAATAAAACGAATACATTTGGAGATATATCATTGGGTAGTAAAAGATAATAGTCTCCAAACAGCATTATTATAATAGGTATTCAAACCTTCAATGTCCTGTTGATTTATTGCAGCGTAAGATGAAAGAAGTATGTGGTTTTTATAACCGAGAATAATGTTTTGGTTAAAGACTAGGCTACCACACGAGGAATTCTGGTTTTAGTGTTGCATATTTCATTAAGAAATTTGAGGTATTGCGTTTCATGTATTAACATGTATAACGTACTTAGGGTATAAAGTTCATTTTTGTTCTTTTCGCTACAGCGATTAAACAAGAAAATCTTTTGTAAGCTCTGGTGAAACAATATATTTGAAGTGATAAATTTCCAGTACATTATCCTAAATTCATTCTACGGTTACTTGGTAATGAGAGGTGAAGCATAAATAATGGTAACGTTTTTTCTCAGAATTATAGCGCAGAAATCACTTACGGAAACGTATTGCAAGAAATATTGGATCCATTTTTAATTATTATGTCTGAGAGAAATCGTCTTGAATACTTTTTAAACAGGGAGGTTGTTCTGGCATAAATTACATACCGATAAGTCAAGAAATGACCCATCCATATCAATCTAAAATAAGTCATCAGTCTGTATAAAAATATATAAATACACGCCCTGTACTGACACGTTACTTTGAAAAAAATGGAATAACACTTAATTGAGTGACTGGATATTTAAAACCTGAATACTGTCTTTTTTGATGTTTGTGAACGAACTATAGTTGTGTAACATTTCAAATAAATTATTACTGGATGATTATAAATATGAACATATATTCCGACCCAAGAGAGATTAGGGATTCCTAAGTAAGAACGAGGGTTAGAACATGTAGCTAAAATTTGTTGTTTTCTTTTCGAAAATATATCGTGTTATGTAGTATTTTAGAGGCTTTGGTCTACGCCACTGAAATATTTCGTTACAAAATTGGTTGTGATTTAAGGATTGAATCGATAGTTGATGGTTTCCATTTGGGTATGGAAAACAGTTGCGGGTTGTTTAAAGTGTGTGAAGCCCGAAGGAAGAATTCGTAATATTACGGCTTTTTCGAATGGCTGTTGGAACAGCTACGTTGACGACAAAGTGAATAACGGCACGCTTTTTCGCAGCAACTCGTGGCAAAACGTGCGTGCAAGGCGACGCCACAAGTTAAAACATCGTGCAACGTCCAATAAATTGTGAACGGCTCTACTGTAGCCACGCCTTTTAAATAATACGTCACACTGTTTACCATGAGAGCTTGTGATTCGTTAGATGAATAAGACTTCATCGTAGAGGATGAAGTTGAAGTGTAAATATAAAAATTTGTTATTTTACGCAAAATGTTTAAGTTATTGCAAACCTATAAAAGAATCAGAAATAACGTAAAATCTGCCAAAAGGGACGTCAGTTATACACGTATTAAAAAATCACTATTTTCTAATTTTCGAACAACTGTTCTTCTTCAAGAAAAATACAGAAATTTTGTAATTTAAGTTACATCCATTTTTAATACCGTATATATAAACGAACCCTTTTCAAAGTCCCTTTTGCAAAACTCGTAAACCAGCTTATTGGTCGCTGTTCTTTACTTTTTGATTTGAATGAATCAGAGCAACATACGTACATCGCTTTTTTATAATGACTTCTCCATATATTGCTGCTGTTACTGCCGCAGTAAAAACGATCTTACTGCTGTTACTGCTGTTACTGCCGCAGTAAAAACGATCTTACTGCTGTTACTGCTGTAACTGCCGCAGTAAAAAGATCTTACTGCTGTCACTGCTGTAACTGCGGCAGTAAGATGATTTTTTATATATATTTTTAATGTACGAACATATTACTGCTGTAACTGCTGTAACTGCCGCAGTAAAACGATCTTACTGCTGTAACTGCTGTTACTGCCGCAGTAAAAACGATCTTACTGCTGTTACTGCTGTTACTGCCGCAGTAAAAACGATCTTACTGCTGTTACTGCCGCAGTAAAAACGATCTTACTGCTGTCACTGCTGTTACTGCCGCAGTAAAAACGATCTTACTGCTGTCACTGCTGTTACTGCGGCAGTGATATCATCTTACTGCTGTCACTGCTGTAACTGCCTACTGCTAACTTCACAGTGCTAATATGATAATTGATTGTAATTGATCGTTCATATCACTAAGAACCAGGTAAAACGGCAAAAGAAATGTGGCTCGTTTGTCCTACAACTCCCACATGCGTTTCTTAAAATAAACCGTTTCTACTTCTACATTATTTTAATGAAATCAAGTATTGCGATAAGGAGTGTCAGTCGGAATATCTCCAAGTGAAATAACATGTAAATAATGAAAGGTTGCCTGGTTAAATACGAAGACAGACGGCATTTATCGGTTAATAGGGCAGTTTTTGTGCATGACGAACTATCGTTATTTCACTATGCGTTGTGTTCCATTTGGTTGGAGTGACATGTTTTTTCGCCTTTCCACCTGTCTTTTTTGTCTTCTCGCTTTATTTATTTTCGCCTCGTTTTAACAAAAATACGAGACAACATCTATTAGCCACCATGTTATTATACGTTATTATACAGTAAAACCTGTGATAAAGACCACCTACAAACAAAAACCACCTGTAAATAAAGACCACATTTTATTTGTCCAACTGACCGATATTATTAATAAGGTCACGTACGAAAAAAGACCACCTGCCTTCAGAGACCACTTTGTATCTTCCCCTGAGTGGTCTTTGTAAACAGGTTTGACTGTAATTAAATCATACGTAAAGATCTTATTTGTGTTTGATGGATATCAATTTAATCTATTACCTTATTTGAATACATATTCTCTCAACCCGGAAGTAGATGACGTAGGTAGTAATTTCACGTCAATTACTGCCAACGAACCAGGACAACTATACAGACATTGCTTTACATGTATTTTAAATGATATCGCGTTTGGATATTTAAAAATGCTGATTAATCTACTTTCCTTAAGTTTCAAAGATAACAAGATATATATACAAGTGAGCGGCATTTTGGAACAATTTTTTCTAGATAAATTCAATGCGATACATGTACCTGAATCTTATAGTTCTCAAAGTTTAATTAACAAAGGTCAAACACTTAGATTTTTTAACAAGCTTGTGTATATTTCATAGAAATGTACACCAATTTATAGTTACTGTATTTAATAGAGATTGTCTCATGTGTATAGCCGCACATTTCTTTATCCAGGCCATCGCCGAGATGCTTCGCTCTTATGATATAATTTCTACGTTGTAATTGATTGTCAGCCGTAATGACTTTATCTCGTTAATGTGTTTGACTGAAGACAGAATGCTCAGAAGATTCTTTAAGACCTAAGAATACGGTATTGAAATTCTTGTTATGGCTATTGACGAATTTTCCAACAGCATCCTGCTTCGAATCAAGGCCTAATATGATTGAATGATATTGTCGGTCATTTCCCGTATCCAGAGACTTAATTCAGTTTACAAAATATAGGTATACGAATAACGTGCTTCTCTTCTTAAATCAGTCTTAAAGTTGTTCTCGTTATGGTTAAATCATTAATCTTCAGAATAATGATAATTGACGCTTTTTTAAAGTAGACCTATGAGTATCAATCATGAATGCGAATATAACTGGCTAGTTAGTCGGAACCCCTTTAATCCATAGCCTTATTTGGAACTCTTCGCATCCGTAGCGTTAAAATGCTGATGTCAAGGTATTATAAGCGCTATATATATCGAGCGACTGATAATTTCAATCTTTTGTTGCTTTTAATTAACATGTTAATGTCGTCAGCGGTGTCGTAAGTACTTGAATATGCTTGGCATGAGCTTTTTAAAAACTGTTTATTGTTTGCATACAAAGATTTTGAATTTTAATCGTTAATACTATTGAGTGAAATTGTTACCAGTGATAAAATTGCATTTCCGGGGGTGTTTCGTTTACAAAACTCGTTAACGGTCTTTGTCCAAATACTTGTTTACAATATTTGGATTTGATTAATGACCAATACCATCCAACAGACGGAAAAAACTTTAGCTGACATTTCGTAATGATCAGCATGTAAAGAGTAATGACATCAAAACTATATAATGGTGGTAAAGCAATAGGGAGTTCTACTTCATTTGAAAATTGTAGATTTTTTCATAATATTTAACTTAAGTTAGCATGAAAAACAACAACAACAACAACTACTACTTCTACTACTACTACTACTACTACTACTACTGCTGATGCAACTACTACAACTACTACTACTACTACTACTACTACTACTACTACTACTACTACTACTACTACTGCTGCTGATGCGACTACTACTACTACTACTACTACTACTACTACTACTACTACTACTACTACTACTACTACTACTACTTCTACTACTACTTCTACTACTTCTACTACTACTACTACTACTACTACTACTACTACTACTACTACTACTACTACTACTACTACACCACAGAGCGACGATGGTTAACCTTGTTTAATTCTTTAACGTGCATTGCTTTCGAACTTTAAAAAAAATGAAGATTTATGTTTCAATGCATGAAATCGTGACATCTTTCGCAAAAGTATAACCCTCGAAATATAACCCTTCATGCCAATGCTTGATATTTGAAATCTTCTTTGGTTCTGCACTGCTTGGTCTATTGGGTGTAGATCAACTAGATTTAATAAGATTGTCAATCAACATCGCCCTACATAATCAGAGCGGCAAACCCATCCGTCTGTGATTAATTTTGGCATAAAATGTGAACAGTATCGTGACATCTTGTTATAAGAAATACATTCTGGTTTATTAATTAATATATCATGCAACTGTCTTGACATATGAGATCCGCCATGCACACTTTCCTTGAATTAAAATGTTTGGAATGTCATAAATTGGTCATTATTTTATCATATTTTTGTTTAAGTTGAAATATTATTTCGTGCGTAGTCTTAATTTACTTGTTACATGCAATTGTTTATTTCTTGTCTGGTCTGCTGGGAAAGGTCAGCGTTTTATGTGGTTCTTTTCCAGACTGGCTTTGTTTTCTTGACTTTTTTACATTATGAAGCGAGCTCGTTAACAGAACTGTGTCCAGTTATATCTTTTAAAATCAGCCGCGGTCGTATTTTGTTGTCGAAAGGCATTTTTAGATAAAAATGGAACTCATTGAATCAAAATGTTTGGAATGTCATAAATAGGACAGAATCACCCTAAACAGGAAAACAGTAAATTACTGACGGCACTGTCCACCGAATTTGGTAGGTGCCCGATGACCATTCCGAGAGCTATGTACATGGCGTATTGCAAGGCATTGATAGAATACCAGAAATTATGAAAGCTCTTACATAAACACATTATATTGATATGCAAGTGCAACATGTATTTGAATATATGCTGAGAAGAAAAGCTTTAGTCAGTAGGAATTCTTGATATGATAAAACTTTTAAACACTAAAATTGAAGACAAACATATCTTCCACCGTGAAAATCATTTAATACCTATTGAATTTCAACAATATTAACTGAACACAGTCATAAAAAATCATTCAATTTGATTAAGATTTAAGACAGGCTTCAAAATCAAAATTTACATTACACTCAATATTTTGTATGACCACCTCTAGCTTGAATAATAGCCAGAAAACGCCTTTCGTACGTTGTTTACGAGTGTTCGAATGAAGTGTACAGGGTTTTGGGCCAATTCCTTGTGCAATAACCGTTTCAGATTATTTACGTTGTGGGCGTCATTTCTGTTAGCACTTTTCTTCCAAGACTGTCGCACATTTGTTGAATCGGGAAAAAATCGGTGATTCTAATCGTCATTCGAGTATGTTTATGTTGTTTACAACAAGAACGTTCCCTGTATGACGTGCCGTGTGGCAGCGTGCATTATCGAGCTGTAGAACGTAAGCATTTCCGTTCACTATGTAAGGAACAATGACAGGGATAATGATTTCTGCACAATAATAGACGGCATTTAAGATAATCCCTATTATTTGAGTTCTGTCGTGCCATTGTAAGAAATATCACCCCAGATCATAGCGCTATCAACACCGTAATTGTCATATTCGAAGACGTTAGCAGGATAAAACGTTTCTCCTCGACGTCGTCAAACACAATCCATTCCATCAGCTTCTTTGAGATTAAATTAGGACTAAGCGACGAAAACGATCCTGTTCCATCGCTATATATTCCAGCGACAGCCCTGGCGTGCCCAATTCAAATGTGCGACGCGCCGACGGGCTGTTAGAAGAATACCTTTGTAAGGACGTCGAGCTCGCAGCCGAGCGGCTTTCAGCCGATTTCAAGAGGTACAGACGAATATTCTTGACCCCCGTTGATTGTCAGAATCGCGCTAGCATACGATATATTGTTCGCTTCGGGCAACCAAAACAACCTGCTACGTCAGCAGCGTGTAAACAAGCTTTTAGAAATATCAAAGCGATATTTCTGTCATTAATGGATAGGCCAGGACGGCGACCAAGGCTAGCTACCAGAAATTTTACCCCGGCTTTTTTCATTATGGACAATACACTTTTAATGTCAAAGGATATTTGCGAAAATATCCACGTCGGTTTTCTTCGGCAAGTGCGTCGCGAGTATTTTGAATTTACACATTCACGGTCTAATGAGGAAGATTTTCGTAAACAAATCACCGTGTATGTTATAAGAAGAGTTAGTACAACATACGTATATGTTCATTTTTTAACTATATTTGCATTATTGTAGATTTAGGGTGAAAACGAAAATACTGACTAAACTTTTTCTTTTGAGTTTATATTAATTTACGAAATAACAATCTATAGAATCATAAAAGACCCCTTACATTCAAGAAGGCACTTATTACACAATGTGTTAATATGTTTAACATCAGATATTTAACCCGTCAAATATGGAAAGTAAAAATAAGCATTTCTAACTCTTTTCTAACTTGATGCAGGACTTTCAATTGTTGCAAAAGCCCAATACGCTTTACTCTCTCTCTAAGTTCAAGCAATAAAGCAGTTAACCTGACAACCTCATTTCTTTAAAAATTCATAATTCAAAACCTCCAAAAACAATTACATGCATTTTAATGAAAGAACTTGAATTTAAGAAATGGCTTTTAAAGTCCGGGTTGAACTGAGTTAAAACTACATATTATTGCATGAAGACAGGAGAGGGGGGCATTTGACAGTCAGCATCAGAATAGCTAAATATATCTCGAAATAGCACTGCATGTCGTTAAGGATTGCAGAAAATGACAATCTATAAGGCTGATTAATTTAAACTGCACGCATCAGAATTAGATAAAGAGTCTGCAGGACAGGCTTTCTTCATCACATTTGACACAATGTATAGAGCCAAGAAGCGTCGCGGATAAAATATCAAACAGCGTTATCCCAATTGAAAGTAAAAAAATAAAACAAATATGCAATTGCATTAAAGCTTAGATATACTGAAGTTCAATACGTCACTGTGTTACTTGTTTGGTTCTGATCAACCGGGTTTAACAAGATTGTCAATTAACATCACCTCAATTCAAAAAGATTCAACTAATCCTTCCCAAGGTTCAAAGTGGCATAAATGTGTGAAAAGTCATGACATGAATTGATAAACAAACAAGTACACTAAAATAACATGTATTCGTGACTTTTCGGAAAGATATTGAAATTTCGCAATCATGACTAATACACGGCACTTTCCTTTTATCAAACATGAATTAAATGGCGGAACATTCACTTGATCATTTCCTTTTGTTTAAACTGATAGGTTATGTATTTCTCTATTGTTTACATATCTGATCTGTCTGACATGCAAGGAACGGTCGCGTTTGTGATTACACAATGTATGTTTCTATATCCCACACTCAAAATGAAGTTAACTTCGAGCCAATGAAAGGTCGTGTATTTGTTTTCACTTTTAACGTAAAACCATCAGTAATGTAAAACAAAAGGATATTGCACAGTTTCTTGCAAAGTTTGTTTGCCACTTTTTTAGCAAGAGTTTTTCAGACGTTTATGAACTTCAAGGTTCGTAGAGGCATCTTGAAAACGATATTCCTGCCAGAATAAAGTCAACAAGTACCTTCCAATTTCACTTCGCTGTGTCATAAGCTATTTTATGTGCTTACTTGCTCTTGAGTGCACCATGCCTGGAAATGGATGGGTTGTACGTGCTTGTTCCTTTAAGAACACGACGGGGCAAGTTTGAGGTTGGTTCACCATAAAATCAAGATTTTTCATCCCCAGCTGCGAATAGGTATGCTACAGACAGTTCAGATGTGGTATGGTTCTCTTCTCTTCTTTTAAACGTTAATGGTGTTTTCTGATATAGTACAGATGTATGTTCCATTTTCAATTCCACGTTTGGTTGTATGGAGAAACTGTGGATATGGGTTTTCCTTCTATGCCTATTTCTTTCATTTATAGTCTGACGAAAATTGCCGCCATTAACATACCATGGTTCATAAACATATCAATGTCGAACAATCTCGCGTGTTATAAAATGGTAAAGTAAATTATATGAATTTGAAAGAAAAAGTAAAGTATGTCGGTTCCCTCCACGGTTTCTTATATTTTGTTTCAGCAATCAGTTTACATAAACAAAATGGATTGAACGCTTAATATATAACACGATTTGAGTTTTCACTCCAACAAATACACATAAAATTTATTGTTGTAATAACTGATGATGATACCTTTCCGTTTTGCAATAATACAATAGAATTTACAATTTTTGTCATATTTTCATTAATTCACAGTAATCGTCTTCAGACCCTCCTATATCTCACAGAAATATCTATTTCCAACATAACAGTTGTGTAAATAAGTGTCATGTATTAGTCCTATAAAAGGGTAAAGATAAACATGATGTTATGTATAACCTATATAAATATACTTAAGAGAAAGAAACGCAGGACACGGTTTACATTGATGTTTTTCCTGTTTCACGCTTTCCTCTGGTGGCATCGTTACGCAATCCAATTATGCGACATTCAGTACAGTCCCACTGTAACCTTTATAAATTTTGTCTGATTTTCATTGCGTTGAAAAAAAAACGGGTTTGCAAATAATGTCACTCTGTGTTTCTTTACCCCTTGAATACGGTATTACAGTAAACTGTTATAGTATTTCAAGGCGGTGACACCTCAAGTTCTCTTTTTCGTAAATTGTTTGTGGTCTCTTAATTGAATATGATTATTTTATGAATCCATTCTCTCTTTTTCTCTCTATCACGTGGGATGCTGTGTTTTGTGGGTGTGGCAATTCTTGATATGCATATTCCAATTTTATAGTTTAAAACGTAAACGTGTATATGATTAGTATGTTATACTTGTGGAAGCCATCGTTTGCATATTGCTGAATTGATACATGTTGATAATTACAAGTATTGTAAGTTACGACGACATTACCTAGAGTGTATCCTAGGGCAGGAAGTTTATTTTCTCATCTCTGTTATTAAATCAAGCAGACGGCGTAATTAGATCCGATAACCTGATATTTCATCCAAGTTTGGTAAATTAAGAAGTCTTACATATAAAAGACGTGATATATCAGACAATCACATTAAGAAAGGCCTTTAGATTTTAATTTTAAAATTAATCAGTACCAGACGACATGCAATGTGGGGAAAACTTGAGATGAATGTGAAACGTACGACCAAGAATTTAATATCACTTTGGGAGAAGAGAATGCGCAACATACAGAAGTAGCTTTGAAAGTTCCATTTATATCTTTTTGGTTAAATTTATATTTAAAGTTCAACCGGATTGCGATAGTAAAATATACAACTTATTTATTGACGAAAGTCCTGCTGTACATTATTCATCAGTCCAGTTGTATGTCCGTCAGGACAATATGAAACACGTGTTTCATACATGTTCCCAAGAATTTCAGTTGCACTTGGGTGAAATAATTCTTACTTCAATAAAATGTCCCTTGTCAGTTATACCGTACATGCAAGTGCATCATTTAACGATGTATCATTTAGAATTACTGCACCGTTTAAAAAATATTTACATTCAACCAGTAGAAAAACTTACATTTGAAAGCGCTGCATCAAGAGCATTTAAAATCAGGGCCAGGCTCGTTTCTGGACTTCAATTACAAACACCTTAACCACTTGGGTTAATGGATAATATTTATCATGAAGGCAACATTTCTAAAAATCCTGATTATGACGTCTTTGAATTGCATGAAATACGTAAAAAAATCGAGGTCGCACGGAAGCAGAACTAATGGAAACAAAAAAAGAAAATCACGTATTCGTTGTTCTGTTCATGGCCTACATATTATTTTAAAACAATCTGGCAGACACGCTATGCTATCAATGTTGGCTTCTCTTTCTATATCAAGTCTGCAGAAACTGGAGAAGGAAGCCGACGACATCGTCATAAGAACCCATCCATTTTCCGAGGTCGCAAGTCTTATACAGTGTTATACTCGGCATGTTCTCAGGCCACACATTGATTTAGAATGTGACCATCAAAGACATTTCCTTAAAATTTCTTTTTTAAATAAAGGAATAGATTTTATTGACCTTCCTAGTATATTTAAAGATAAAACAGTTCATTCCGCGGTTCCTATTTATTTTTAGAATACTGAATCGCCTATAGTTTGTTATAAATACAACAAACCAACTAGAAATACAATTTTTAGTTACAATAAAGTTACCTCTGATTGACAGATTATTGAAAATACACCAAAATCTTGAGAGTGTTTATCTTCTAAATATTGCTATAAGCCTGCCGATCATATTGTTACTGGTGATCTTAATGTAATCAAAGACTCTGGAATTCGTAATTTAATTTCTAAAGGTCCCAAATATAGAATTCCATCCAAAATTGATTTTTAATGCAGGCTATGCAGAAATCGCTGAGTCTTTAACTTTTTTGAAATAAATGGTGCAAAAGAGAACATGCTGAGCCTAATGCACTTTCTATCTGGAAAGAAACACATATTCAAAATAATTGACACTCGTATATCATTTTATGAAAGAAGCATTGCTTTATTACCACCTCGACCTCGTTGTAATTTTCGTTATTTGAAGAAAGGAATTCAAGACTTTCATAACAGATTTGTTTTAACACCTGCTGATAAGGCTTCTAATAATGTAATTATAGTGTGACGGATACACTATGTTAATATTCAAACTGAAGAACTGAACAGCACTAATGCTTATATACTGACTTCTTAATCGGAGAGTGATATTGTTACTGCACACACTCTACAAATTACAAAATTTAGAATCAGTATTGAGCCGAAACAAGACAAAGTACCTTGTATGTATTGGTTACCTAAAATGCATAAAACACCGTACAAAGCAAGATTTATTGCAAACTCTAGTTCTTGCACAAATACCAAATTATCCGTGCTCTTAACATCTTGTCATACAGCTATAAAAGAACATGCAATTAGGTATTGTGGTAAGATTTTTGAAACTACGAGCCAAAAATTTATTTTGGTCGATTAAAAAAAGGTGAAATATGCATGTCAGGAATCGCCACATTCAGAAAAAACAGCCTCCCCACACAGTCAAGAAGAAGAGAGGGAGAGGGCATGGTTAATAAAATTATCAGTTTCAAAAGAGACACCACTAACAATTAACAAAAATGAGAACCCGAGGGGTTACTTCCTTGGAACGGTCAGTGGCTAATCAAATTGCCACTGGGGGTTTAAACCAGGTTCTAGGGTGCACCAACCTCACACTTGCCCCAACAGGTTCTCATATCACAAAACAAATACAAGTTGTCTTGGTGAAACAACTCCAACCCACTTATTGGCTCAACAATGTTGCATGCAAAAGCAAACAAACATATAAAACATAAGAATCTAATAGCATTGCAAAGCCAAAGGGCGGGTACTCAATGATCTTACCGAGACCAGAGCTCCTGGAGTAAAATCAGCAAGAACACGATGACAGGGATAAAAAAAACGAATCGAGCTTCTAAGTTCTTTTATGAAAATATTTCCCCATAAACTTTCATAAACTCTTAAACCCCTGCCACTGTCGTGCAACCAAAGAGGTAAGCGTAATGATCAACTGTAGAAGGGTTAATCACCAGGCATGCAGAACGCTGTAAAATATCATGTTGGTAACCTTTCTTTTTAAATTTACAGATGTTTTTTACGAATAACCGGAAGAAATTAACATTGCCCTTTATCTTCTTAAGTTTATAAATTCAAATAACGTTTTGAAAAAGCTTAACTCAAATAATTTTCAGGCTTTCTTTTTGTCTTCTTATGATTTCTCAACTTTAAACACTTCGCTCCCTCATAATTTAATAAGAGACAAGCTAACCAGTCTTATTGAAAACACGTTTGCTAGAGAAAATAATACCTTCATCGCTTGTAACAAACAAAGGGCATTTTTACGGATGGTTCTTATGATAATTATACTTTATGGACTTGTCAAGACCTAAAAGAGTCGCTAACTTTCTTAATGGATAATATTTATGTTAGATTCGGTACCTCTATTTATAAACAAGTAATAGGCATCTCAATGAGAACTAATAGTGCACCCCTTGTTGCTGATCTGTTTTAATACTGTTATGAAAGAGACTTTATGCTATCTCTTTCTACCGAACATCAAGCTTTTAAGAACACCTCGAGGTACCTTGATGATTTATTAAATATAGATAACCATTTTCCATCACTGGTTAATAAGATTTATCCTAAAGAACTACAACTTAATAAAGCGAACACTTCAGAAAAGCAAGCAAACTTTCTTGATCTAAATCTGTCCGTTGAAAATGGTTACGTTACTTCTAAAATATATGATAAAAGAGATGATTTTAATTTTAATATCGTAAATTTTCCGTTTTTAGACGGCGACGTTTCTCGTGCAACATCTTACGGGGATTATATCTCACAGCTTGTTCGCTTTTTAAGAGCTTGTAACGATGTTAATAATTTCAATAAACGGAATATTTGCATTACAGAAAAACTTTTAAAACAAGGTTATCGATATCACAAATTAAGAAAAAACTTTTTGCAAGTTTTATCGCCGATACCCAGATCTAATTCATAAATACAGGTGCAGTTTATAATCACTATTGCCAAAAGGTATGTCACAGCCAGTTTTTTTATGGAGATTTAATAATTAAACTTAAGAAGATAAAAGGCAATGTTAATTTCTCCCGGTTATTCGTAAAAACCATCTGTAAATTTAAAAAGAAAGGTTACCAACATAATATTTTATAGCGCTCTGCAGGCCTTGTGATTAACTGATCTACAGTTGATCATTATGCTTACCTCTTTGGTTGCACGACGGTGGCAGGGGTTTAAGAGTTTATGAACGTGTATGGGGAAATCTTTTATTTAAAGAACCTAGAAGCTCGATTTGGTTCTTTTATCCCTGTCATCGTGTTCTTGCTGATTTTACTCCAGGAGCTCTGGTCTCGGTAAGATCATTAAGTACCCGCCCTGTTGCTTTGCAATGCTATTAACTTCTTATGTTTTATATGTTTGTTTGCTTTTGCATGCAACTTTGTTTAGCCGATGGGAGGGTGGGAGTTATTTCGCCAAGACAACTTGTACTTGTTTTGTAATATGAGAACCTGTTGGGGCAAGTGTGAGGTTGGTGCACCCTAAAACCTGGTTTAAACACTAGTGGCAAATTGTTTTGCCACTGACCGTTCCAAGGAAGTAACCGCTCGAGTTCTCACTTTCGTTAATTGTTGTGGCGTCCATATTGAAAGTGATTTTTGCTAAACTATTTTCACTTCTCCTCTCTACTTTTTGGCTGCTTGGGGAGGCTGTTTCTGCTGGATGTGGCCATTTTTGATATGTATATTTCACTTTTTTACGCGGGTTGTCAACACTTTTCATGGTTAAAAGCACTGTGTATATATGGATGCAATACAACAACACTTTCGGCGACATTTACGGCGATCATCTTTTCTTTTGCGATTTTGTAGGCAACAATCAGATTGTTTTGTTAGGTTGTTGATAAAAGCACGTTCTAGTGACGCGTCAGATCCTGTTAGCCTAGCAGTTTTCAGGAGATGATTTTAATCAGATTGTTTAAAAACAACGACTGAAAAAATTGGCAATAATAATGAAATACGCAATAATTCCCCGCATAATTAATAAAAATGAAGTGTAATGCGACGAAATGGGTTTGAGGAAAATATTTATAAATATATAATGACCACAAACATACGTTAAAAATCGAAAATTTATCTTTAAATGACGTCGGATCGTATAAGCTATAAAGTTGAAATGCACCGTCTGACAAACCCAGGCATCTGCGCGACCCTACCTATGCGTTGTATCCATGAGAACCAAGAGTCGACAGTGCTTCGTAGGCCGATTCTGAATCGTTGTTTTATACTTCTGGTTCTCTGTAATCATAGAAGACGTCCTCGTCGGCTTAATTAGGTGTTGCTACATGCAGTAGGTTACTGCAGAATCATATTACGAAAGCTTCAAAAATCTAAAGTCTGTTTTGAACTAAAAGAAATACAATAACGACATTGTGCTTAGCCTTAACATTATATTTGAGGACCACGATGGAAATAAGGGATATATTTTTTCCCATTTTCTGTGTCATCCTCGGTGTAAATGTATTTAACATGGCAACAATATGTGATAATTATATACATACAAACATGTATGTTATAATTACTGATCTCATTTAAAGTAATTTTTATGTGAATCTTATCCATGTCAAAAAGTCTTAATCAAATTATGTATTTATTGTACTGTTGACTAATTTATATTTGTTACTTAAACCATGTTGATACTAATATGCATTTTATATTGAAATAAATCTATCTAGCCGGACTTTATACTTATACTGTGAGATCAACAAAGTACATTCATTCCTACCGATCTCACATGATGGAAGTGATAGAAAACATTAAGAAGTAGATTCAACTTTTCTACAGACAGAAGTCGTAAAAAACATACACTTAGGCAAAACGAGAACTTTGAAAGGCACCGAACACGACAAATAATATCTATTTTTTTATGAAATCGCATATTGTACGGACGTGTATTAAACTTCTTTTAAAATCGAACTCTTAGAATTGACGGCGAGATAATGCCAACACCTAACTTCTCTCGTCTGGTACTTTACAAAAAAATACGTAGTAAAGTACACCAGACCTGAAACATTTCATTATATTATTTCCAGACTTTTATAATCTGGATAAAATAATATTTACTGTCACATTAACATAAATCCCATCATATACTTGAAATACAAAACATTTTCTCGATGTCAACCCCTTTTAATGTGTCCGGCATTATGTGCGCTTGCTTCTTACAATTAGTGTGCTTGTAAGAATGGAAACATTGCTAAGTCTCAAACTTGTTTAACGTTTAATTTACTATTGTATTTTGTTTTTTATTTATTATTTATCATGTTTATTTTATTCAGTGGTTCACATAATACTAAGCCGAAGCCAAGCATAGTTATAATAAAGTATCATCTTCGTAATTTCAGCATGAGTCTTTAAATACAAATCATTTTTGAATTAACTTCAACTTAACGTTTGACTACCAAAACATGCCTGTCAAAGTGCAGGCAGTGTAAATGTGATCGCGATGGAAGTCTTTCCATGTTTATTAAGATTACATGCTCCAATGTATTCGATGTGCTAATTAAAATTATCACATAACGAGGTTCCAAAAATCATGAAACAGAAGCTAATTTTCATAGCAGCGGCTAAGTGTTCTTAGTGTGTTATATCCAGTCAGTTCTTTTTTAAAAAATAGATCAGAAAAAAATCTACAAAATTAAAATAGAGAGTTTGATTCTACACGTCTGATTGTTATGGTATTTATAGACGTTGATATCCTACTTTATTATATAGATGTTATCCTACTTTATTATATCAAATTCAAACTTTTTATATTAATTTTAAAAATGTTTAATCGTACAAGCAAATGAGCTGCTAGTTGACATTTATTTTGGTATTATTTTAGTGATGGGCTTTTAATTAATTGCTCTTTTAAGAATGTAAGAAAAGGTTAACGATTTCCCTCGGGTAAAGAATAGCTTTCTCTTTTATCGCGATGTATTTTAGACTGCATTTCGTCTCCCTGCATAATCTGTATTGCAAAGTTTTACTTAAGACGGATTACCTGGTCTCTCTGATTAGGTTAAAGGAGATTTTTGACAAGTTGAGAAAATACCAATAACCGAGAAACTTCGGACAAATTTAATAGAGGACGATGGAGTAGTACGTCAATTAAACGACTTCAAATTGTTCACACCGTGATCAAATAAGATATTCAAACAAATTCATCAGACTGTGTTTTTGAAAAATCAATCACTTGTTTTCACAGCAATTATTTTACTCCAGCACACTGTATTCTAATATTTATTAGTCAAGATTTTGGAAGTTCTCCCTTTCAGCTGGTGGGTATACTAAATACAAAATAACAAAAGCAATTAATACTGTTCCGAATGTCTTTCTTCCCGTTTGCGTCATAATAATTTTTAGCTCTTACATTAAGAAAAAACTCTGCAGTTATTTTCATTTTTGAATGATTACCATGTAAAATTTTACTATAATTTTATGTACATGCTGTATGAGAACAACGCCTGGTTTAAAGGGATGCTTTGGGTTTAAATGTATTGAACATAAGTCCCTGGCGGCTATTCCGCTGTTGTTGTTTTTTATCAAAAAGGCAGCATTAAAGGAAGCATTAATGATTCGCTCATGCCATTCTAATGGTGAAATAAAATTATAACTTCAGAGAAAAGGGGACTACATTCCAAGAATTATCTGTTATTTATATTGAATACGAATAGAGTTTACTTTGCCAATTTCCGATCTCGTCTATCTTTATTTTTAGATCCTCCTACTATTCTGGCCTGAAGGTTATAAAGCTGAGATTGGAAACCAGTCTCAAATCTCAAGCATCTGATTGGCTGAAATGGCGACTGGTCGCATGAGTCTTTAATTACAAATCATTTTTGAATAAACTTCAACTTAACGTTTAACTACCAAAACATACCTGTCAAAGTGCAAGCAGTTTAAATGTGATCACGATGGAAGTCTTTCCATGTTCATTAAGATTACATGCTCCAATGTATTCAATGTGCTAATTAAAATTATCTCATAACGAGGTTCCAAAAATCATGAAACAGAAGCTAATTTTCATAACAGCGGCTAAGTGTTCTTAGTGTGTTACATCCAGTCAGTTCTTTCTTAAATAAAAAATAGATCAGAAAAAAATCTACAAAATTAAAAAAGAGAATTTGATTCTACACGTCTGATTGTTATGGTATTTATAGACGTTGATATCCTACTTTATTATATAGATGTTATCCTACTTTATTATATCAAATTCTAACTTTTTATTTTAATTTTAAATGTTTAATCGTACAAGCAAATGAGATGCTAGTTGACATTTATTTTGGTATTATTTCAGTGATGGAATTTTTTAATTAATTGCTCTTTTAAGAATGTAAGAAAAGGTTAACGATTTCCCTCGGGTAAAGAATAGCTTTCTCTTTTATCGCGATGTATTTTAGACTGCATTTCGTCTCCCTGCATAATCTGTATTGCAAAGTTTTACTTAAGACGGATTACCTGGTCTCTCTGATTAGGTTAAAGGAGTTATTTATATTGAATACGAATAGAGTTTTCTTTGCCAATTTCCGATCTCGTCTATCTTTATTTTTTTTAGATCCTCCTACTATTCTGGCCTGAAGGTTATAAAGCTGAGATTGGAAATCAGATGCTTGAGATTTGAGACTGGTTTCCATGCTCAGCTTTATAACCTTGGGCACTGGTAATTAACTGCACAAGAAGGAAGTCACATTTTTGAATATTTAATTTAATTACCGCCCTTATTTGTAGGCTTAAGCTTAAGTACAAAGTTAACGTAGAGTTTTTACCGATATTCAGTACAGTAATCCACATAAAGAACAATAAAGTAGACTGCGTTAATATGATACTAAATAAATTAAATGAAGTGTGATTTTGTTCACGAAAAAAGTATGTAAAAATACTATATTCTACGACCTGCTAAACAAAACATATACTAACCGATGAAATGTGTGCTTTGCAAGTCACATAACGGACAATTTTGAAATATTCCAGGCCCGATTAAGCCCGTAATAGAACGCATACAACTGGCTACGTCGCTAGGTCCTAGGTTGAAGGCGCAGACGAGCATTTAAACATGTGAACCTTTACAACACATATGAAGCTAATGGCATTTCTACACGAAACGTTAGATACTTACTTGTCTTTTTAAGATAAGAGCAAAGCGACCAACTCTTGATGGTAAGCTAATCTAATTTCTTAGCGAACCTTTATGTAATCGATAACCTTTGTGCGACAAGAGCAAACGACCAACTTTTGGTGGATCTACATTTAAGCATGCAGTGCGCTGAAGAATACTTTGCCATGAGCCGTTTCGTTTGATTTTACAGAGGGTTTTTTACAAATGACGTAAAAACACTTGTTTCATTCCAATACTTACTACCAAGCGAGTTATATTAAAGGTTGCTGTTAATGATAATATAAAATCCAAAGAAAAATGTCACCTCCTACATGTAGCAAATAGTTTATTGGCTTTTTTCGCATAATAAATATTTTGAAAACGATATTTTTTCTTTTATACTTTAGATTAAACGTATGTAGTCTACAATATTCTTTACACCATTCGCATGAAAGCTCCTTAAATATATTTACGTCCATTTCGCTTTGAGTTAGGAATAAACTGTTACAGAAACCTTAAACTTTCAAATACAATGATACATTGTACAGGGATTAAAAGCAATTGGTACGTGATTAGTTAATTAGATATAGTTAAAAACGTCTTCTTATTATGTTGAAAATCTCACAGCGTGCGAATAAAACAAAGAACGACTCAAGTGAGAATTTGTTAAAGGTCATTTCTAGATTAAGCACACAAGTTTTAGCTTTCCAAAAAGCTAGTCGGTCATTAGCAAATAAATTAATAGAATAAGTAGGTATGTATTCGTGCTTGTATTTACTTTTGGACCAATGGAAGTCAATGATATGGCCAATTTTCTGTCGATCAATGTCATACACATTGTATCTGACAAACTATTTGTGAATTTAGTTGATGTTTCAAGTTTCAAGTTTATTTCCATTTACATTTCTCTGTATGTACAAAACATAAACAAGATAACATATATACATTGTACAATGCTGTTACTTTAAAGCATGCAAACAAAAAGTTGAACGGCTGATTTATTGAATCATGAAGAAGACTTGTACCGGCAAAAGACATTAAGATAAATAATCATGTCTCTAATAGACGTAATTTATTATTTTATACAGGACGTGTAGAAATAATGACGTTGTTTAAGCACCAGCGAATCGGGTGAATATGTTACATAAACTCGAATGCTCAAAGAGGTACCATAGAACTTTCCACAGTCGATGCTTATTTGTACATTGAGCAGAAAAGCGATGCTTATAATATTCAGTATTCATTACCAACATTCATAAAGTGTAGTTTTAGTTGGGTCAGCAGACCTCGTCAAACTTGAAGTTGACGAGCGTTAGAAGACAGTAAACAATAAATAAGGACGCTGATGCATTTATTATTTTCACTTAAGCTTTATGCTGCTCATATCTTTTGTTTTTGTTTGAACGATTTTCTCTGAAACTATTACAGAAACTCAAGAAGCACTATCTTTATTTAAATTAATTTATCATCAAAGAAATTGCCGTTATGCCACTGTTCTGAAAATTCTTCACAACTATTTCTCTACTTTAAAGGCTGGTTTCGTATCGCTTGAGTATATTCTAGTAGATCGCCCTTACATAGAAATGATAGTGCTTGTGTTGTCTACCTTACTGTACTTGTCAAAATAATGTTTTTGTTTAGTATCCCAAGACCGAGTCCAGATCCGTTATATTGCATGTGTATGGGGAAGCAGACATTTGGGTCAGGGGTATCCCCGGAAATATTTTACAAGTTAAACTCAATTTGGATTGCAACTGCCACGAGTCCAACCGTTCACTATAGATCCCAAGAAGAGAACGCATGGATAGATGCGGTTTTGAGAGGGAATAGGGGAATCAAAATAAATCAATTCGTATTTCGTTAAGAATGCATATATTCAAGGGCAAGTTTTGAATATTATGGCGGCGGAAGTTTTGTAACATAAATTAAATAGTTAAAGTTTGAATGATAAAAATACAGATGCACGTATATAACGGTTACCAAGTTTCTATTTTACAACAATCGTTTAAAATTTTTTCTTAAAATAGATGAAAAGGTCACTTTAAAAACCAACGAAGACGAAAAATATGAAAATATTGCAGGCTCGGTTTCATTGAGTCTGTTAAACACTTTTAAGCATTTCAAAAACATAAAATACCGCATCGTAATTAGATATCAACTTGGATATCAAAGGGATAGGGAAATAGATAGATCTCAAAAACATGGCAGTTTTTGTGCACAAGCTCAAAACTAGGCACTTTTATGCAAATCTTTGAGAAAGAGCATAATATATAAATGTCCCTCTGAATGAGTAATTGCGAATAAAAGATAAAATGTAATGTTCATAACTAATGAAGAGATGGGTAGTTATCAAACCAACCAGGTTTAAACTCTCGCAGCTCGGGTTAAACATTCCAATAGTGCGCTCGTGAAATGCAAAATTATGAGGTTGATTAGCTGATAACAACTACATTTGTAATTATGGATTGAAATGATTTTTCAACATACTTAACTAACGAAGTACATATAACTTAGGTAACGTGTCGCCATTTATCCTATAAATTGATATTAGAAAAGTTAAATAAACAAAATCATTATTGATGCTACCACGCTGAACGTGTAATCATAAAGTGCAATTAACCTCCTGTGGCCATCCTAGTCTTTAATCTCTGACGTCCGCAGCTAATTGATCGTATTGATGACTGTCTTTTAGCGTACCGCCGCCCCATTGACTACGCTAGTGATATTAGATAAAAATATTGTCCATGCTGATATCCTATGTTTACTTTAAACAATGGTCATGTCACTTTCGCTCAACCTCCGGTAAATTCTGAGAAGATTCGCCGAAATTGCACTGGAAATCGCAAACAAATTCAAAATCACTGACCTCTTGTTTTTACTTTAAACAATGGTCACCTCACATTCGCTTAACTTCCGTTAACTTCTGAGAACATTCATAACATTTGCACTGGAAAGCGCAAAAAAGCTAAACCTCTCTTTAAAAGACAATAGTTTGACAATTAAGCAAAGTTCTGAAAATTCATTTCCTCCTAAATGCTTGTTAAAAACATCTCCTCTTTTGCAATAAGCCTCTACTAGATCACGACCTATGTTTAGTGATTTATACCAAAAGAAAGAAAAGTTTCAATGTTTACACATGGGCATAAGTTTTCATCAATTTCCAAAGTCAACGCATGGACATGAGTTTTTTTGAAACCCGCATCATTTCATCTAACATGGCATACTCTGAAATTGACATCGTTAAAACAAACAAACAAAAAAACAGGAAAATGTGCGAGAACCAGCAATATTACATGTTGAAGTTCAGCATTCTAACGAAATTGTTGAAGATAAGAATAGTAAATATAACAATTTCAGTCCCTTTCAGGCTGCTCATCCCCCCACCCTAGGATAGTGACAAAATTTTGTTGTTGAACATAAACTCTAGATTTTGGAATACATTTTTGGTTAAAAGTGTATGCTAATGACCGACTAGCTTTTTGTAAACTTTTGTTTACAGACAGCCTTTCCCGCCAAAGTCGGATATTCATTAGTCTCTTAGAAAAACATAAACAATGTCTTGATTTTGACCAACAAAATCAATATAACGGATCGAATCTATTTCATATATGGGATCATCATGAACAGTTGTTTGATTCAAATAAAGTATCAGTTCAACTTATAAGCAAATAATATTTTGCTATGAAGGTTTGCATCACGTGACTTTCTAAAAAAAGACGCATAACATTATTTCTAGTATCTGTAGAAAATACAACACACGTATGTTTATATAATTTAACATGTCGTTATAGATCAGCTCAATTTCTGATTTGATGTTACTACAAGGTCCAAATATTGTTTCATCAACATTTAGAAGACTTTTCTTGCAAATAGGGGGAACGGAATAGCATTCTCAAGCTTTAGACGGGCGGCTTTGTCTAAAGTGACCACGTCCGGTGCCACTGTTAACCGGTGTTACCCTTCAAAGTTCAAGTTTGGTCCATTATAATATGTCGGTCATCAGGATGACCGACAAAAAGTAGGAAAATCTTTGTTCAAAATACCTCAATTCATCGTTTGATCAATACAGTTGTTATGTAATAGGTGTTAACGTTCTAGATGTCGGCAAAGTGACTAGCCTCATACAATATTCATCCGTAAACCGTAATTCTCTCTTGTAAATCATGCAGAATGTCTGCGAAGACACATTCAGAAATAGTTAAAGCTGCAGTGATTGACATAACACAGACGACATTGTCTTATTAGAGTAATTTTGGTTTCTTTAAGTAGGAAAGTTTTCCACCAGTTACTTATTGATTGAAAAGTAAAATTTTAATAATAACGCAAACGTTAGAGAACACAATAAACGTGACATTGTAAAACACGTTTTACTATTTTTATGGCAGTAAACTTGCAACAATGCTTGAAAAAGTACGATTATGCTTAAAACCATTTAAACTTTTACTTTTAAAATTTTGGGAAAATAGCAAAGCTGCAATGACAATTGCTCAAATACTTAACGTTTAAACAGAAGACAATGTTCGATGAATTTAGTAGACAATTATTAATTTTGACATCGACCACTGGCATAGCTGACATTTTGCCTCTTTCTTTAAAACAACAACAACAACAATATAACGCATAATAACAACACACTATACATGTAAATAATAACGACTGTAGCATTGGTTTAATAAACTATCGTAAGTTTCAGAATTTAATGCCTCATATACTCTCTCATGGTGAACAGTTTTAGCTTCACTACTTAATTTACGAAATTTCCATACTGACATTTAGTTGGTTTAGTTGAGTCGTGAGGTCAGTATTATATACATTTTGTATCACATAACATTTTACTTTATACTATCATTAAATTAGCGGCATAATGTGAAAATTTGTAATAATCTCGACATTTAGGCTTTTTGCTGTTTTTTGCGAACAGGACAACAAAAGGAAGGCGACAGAAGGAAATAATTCGATCATCAGATACGTGTTTGGATGAAGACAAACATATTTTCGTAAGTAGTATATATCAAGAAAAAATGTAATTATTTCTGATGTCGGAGCGAATAAGTATGCGTCTTATGAGCAGAAGTTTTTATACTAAGTAAATTTCGTAAATTGAATATCTATTCTTTAATTTCAGGTATATAAACTACAAATAAATCAAAACAATTTAATATTTTGGCCAATACACTATCAGACTGTTAATTCGTTAATTCGCTATTTTGTGAAATAAATGGAAATGTCCTTTTGTTGCAGCACGGGTCATGTATGAGGTTTACAACTTCACAAAATTGCACGTTCTTTACAAATATTCAATTCTTTTGCAGACATTGGGATATTTTGACACCATCTGTTCATGCCAATATAATACACAGAAGGATTAATTTGTCTTTTTGTATTATGTAAGATGATTGTGACTGGCAATCATATTAAATCTGACTCACCATCTTCTTACCGAGCGGAAAGGGCAGCAATGATAAAAAGCTTGAATGTTCAGCGTTCGGACGTAGTCTAATCCAAAAAAGGTCAAATAGATACTCGTAGATACTTGTTAATATAAAATATAATACCAATAAAAGAACTTGTAGAAAGCTAACGGAGTCATAGTCAGAATTGTTTATAGCATACAGTTAACAAGTTCAAATAAAATATACGACTTCCTCAGAGGCAACCGCTTTTGCGGAAGTTGAGTTCTGATCCGTGATTATAATAATTATAGCATCGACCACTTCTCAAAATTTTACCGAGGTAAATTCACAGGCATACCTCTGCGTAGATACTCTACAGAAATCTATAAAATGTCTCCTCCTTATTTCTGAAAGCATTATGCATACATGTATTTTATTGAAGGATGGTAATCAGATTAGAATGTAATCACTTCTAAGAAACATACTACACTTCAACTGCATCGTCTACAATTAATGTCTTATTTATCTAATAAATGTTTCCAGAAAACA
Organism: Corbicula japonica; assembly: GCA_038501625.1. Taxonomy (NCBI): domain Eukaryota; kingdom Metazoa; phylum Mollusca; class Bivalvia; order Venerida; family Cyrenidae; genus Corbicula; species Corbicula japonica. Next base: position 744,625 of record JAZAYU010000160.1, read on the forward strand.
ATAAAAAAGCCCACAATTTATTGGACTGCACAACGTTTTGACTTTAGCGGTGGACGCTTGGCTGTGCTTCGAAGTCATCCGTCATTCGCTTAATAGTTGTCAACGAGGCTGTTTCAACACGCCGTGACATGATTAAACGAAACCGATCAAACTGTATGTCCTTTAATATAGATGAAAAGGGAACTTTGAAAGCTATCGTACACGATTAATATGAAAATATGAACATATTGCAGGCTCGGTTTGATTGAGCCTGTTCATGTGCAGTAAAGGAAATGTATATTACTGCCCACGCCGTAAAGAAAAAAATACTTGAAAAGCTTCATAAACCCTTTAACCCCTGCCACCTATGTGCAAAAAGGGGTACGAAGAGGGATCAACTCTAGATGAAAATATAGACAAGCATACAAAATGCTGTAGATTTGTTCGAATTTTCAATTGTTTTTTAAATACCATGAAAGAAATGTGTTTGGTTTTTAAATCTAATCTCCATAAAGTTGGGGCTGAGAAATGCCAAAATAACATACACAAAGTAACCGAGGTTCCTTCTGATATGAACGTCAATGCAATTTTATAAATTTTAAACACTATAGTTTTGCATCTCTATGTAACATAGTGGCCTATGTTTATTTTCATGCATGGACACTATGTCGCAATATTATTTAATTATATTGTATTAATTATTTTATATTAATTTAAGTTCACTTTAATATTTGAGATAGGTCGGAGGATATTCTAGCTGCATAAATGTAAGCAAGCTTTCAGTTAAAATACATGATGTTATTGTAGAATGTGACAAAAGCAGGGACTTTTAAATAAACAAAAACAAGTTGATCTTTCAATCTGGCACTCATTAGTAAATTGTATTAAATTCTTAGAGATATATTGTCTGATTGCACTCCAGTGCATGTAAATAATGACACAAATTTAGTATCATGATTGGCACTTTCTACTAACAAAGTTTCGCATCAGCAACATGTGTGGAGGCAGCTGAAATGTCGATCGACCTTCAAAAATGCTATATAAACTGGATTGAATTTTGTGTTTGGGGGGAGACTGATTTTGAAAGTTACAAGTGAACCTTGGGTTGTCGCTAATAAATTTTTGAAAACGTCTCGTGGCTTGTTTGCTTCCAACCGGATTACAACCGACCCTACGTTACATCTAAAAGATTATTAAAATCTCATTTAGATTTATTTTAACTAAATGGCATTTAAGGTGTTACTGTACAACCAGTTAGTTATTATGTTTGTCTTCATTATTTAGTCTTGAAGCTAATTATCTGCAGCCAATCTTAAAAAGGAATACTTCGATGAAGATTTCTATGTGTTGATTCTTAAGTTGTACTTGGAAAGGTAATGCTGCCAACCTGGCTTTTTAAATAACAAGATAAAATTCAAACATTCAATTAATACTTTGTAGTTAAAAACAAATTGACATCTAACTAATATTTTGTATCCTGCTTATTTTGTTTATTTCAGGAATGTAAGATAAAGCGCTGAAACTTAAGGTAGGAAAACTTTTCATTACGAAGCAAAACCTAGTGGTGGAACAACCAAAAAAAAACACAGAAAAAAACTGATATTCAAACTTACAGAAGGTTGATCCTTACATGGATAAAAAGTTTTTCCTTCTTACTATTGTCAAATCAGCTGTTTCAATCTGCTATTTTTTCCTGTTCAACTTTAAGTACTCGAGAACCTATGGTATGGAATCTAATGGATCTTGCCAGTGTCCGTTTGCCTAATTTTGAAATAGATGAAAAGGGAACTTTGAAAGCCACCGAACACGACCAATATGAAAAATATTGCAGACACGGTTTGATTGAGCCTGTTCATGGACAGTAATGAAAATGCATATTGAGTGTTGCTTCAACCGAAGTATGTCATTTTCTAATGGCGCAATGTATTTAATAGTCATTTATTGTGATGCTGTATGACATGTTTGTCCTTATATGACGATACAATTTTGTCTATGTTAGGTAAGGGTATGATAATTACTTCATCTGGATAAATTGGCGAAAACCTAGCGAGAGAGCGCATAAGCTAGCGGTTTTGCGGCGATTTGTTACAACAATTTTCTTTGTAATATAAAGGCCTTTCTTTTGTATATAAAACATTTTTCCTTGCAGAATTCTTGCTGTAGCAACTTAATGGCATCAAACAATTAATTTCACATACATTGTGAAGAAATAGAAGGCTGATATTTGATACCATGTTATGACGGCTTTCAATTACATGTACATTTAGATTGAGTCCCTGGAGTCACTAGAGACCATGCCCTTTTGGAAATTGCTCCTATATAGATATACATAGGCAGAATACGCTAAAGATTTCTGTTGTTATAACTAACGATTCACATTTAATCAGAATCATTTCTACATGTTATATAATTAATCAAAATGTACGAGAAATTTCATGCCAAAAGCAAAAAAGCGATTGAACGTGAAATGTTCACTTTCTAGGTTCCATCCCTATTAACCCTTTACTATATACAATACATGTAAAATCGCATGTGCGATCAGTGTAGATCCAAATCAGCTGGCACATCCAGAACCTACAGTGTTCGCCTATGTGATAAAAAGTTGTATGTATGATAAAAATGGTTCAAATGTGTTAGTATAACATAAAAGGCGATCATGCTGCATATAATTTGTGTGCAGTATAAAAACTACCGCTCTGTTTGTTCTGAAGTAGCAGTCAAAATTGTACTTGTAAATCTTTTCAAAAAAGTTTTTATTAAAATTCTCAAATATGTATGGGTGACTGTGACTACAAGTGTCTTCATCATGGTTAAGTTACTTTATGTAATGGCATTTCTCTTAATTAAATTATAACCAATTCGCACTTAGTAAATCACAATAAAGTGTCCACAAACGACTTCAGTGACGTAAGTTCTGATTGATAATGTAGACTGTGTGTAAAACATCTAAAATTAACAAAACTTTGACTAAATGTGCCATTTGCGAATTCTACGTTATTCAATTACAGTAATGAGACAGAAACGTCTGCTAAAGATGTAGAATTTCATCATAATGTTCCAACTTTATTAAATAAAGTAATGCTTTCCTTTAAAGCAAAAATTGTTAATTTCTTTCTACAGAATTGGTTCTCAATAATGCATGATACTTTAAATTCCCTGTTAGTTTGTTCTGAAGAAAGACGATGACCTATAACTTTAGTGGAGGGTATTCAAATCTCACAGAAGAAACTCGAAACTTTATTTCTATTTGAATAACAAATTATAAAGTCGTTATCGTTTCGTTTTGTTGGCTTTATTGGATTGAACTATAAAACATTGTAAAACCATGTACTATATCAAATTTCGAACTCAAAAGACGTTCTTGATACGTTAGTGAACCTTTCTTTCTTGCTTGAATATGTAATAACTAAATAAGCCGAAGCTGGAGCTGGGGGTGGCTGATGACGTTTGAAGCATTAAAGAAACTTTTCAGTTCCATTTTATCAAAATGTTTTTTTTTGTGTTTGCAATATCAAGAGATCATAATAATTTCAAAAATCATTGAATAAAATAGATGAAAATTGAACATTGAAAGCCAACGAACGCGACATATATGAACATATAATAGGCTCGGTTTGGTTGAGCCTGTACATGAAAATGCTTTTTACTGCTCAAGCTGCCTAGCCGAGGGTTGAGCGCAACGCAGTATTACATGTAACACTAACCAAACTATAAGTTTGATCGATCCCCAACTATCGTATGCATATGGCGGTGAACTTGGAACCTTCAATGTGGTACCTTGTTATTTTCAGCGGCGTATGGTCCTCAGAATAAGAATATGAATCTTATTTCAATCATTATGGGTTCATGGCCCAAGATCATAAAACTAAGATTGGAGACCAATCTCAAATCTCAAGCATCTGATTGACTGAAAGATTTGAGATTGGTCTCCTGATTTAGTTTTATGATCTTGGGTTCTGGTAATGAGTGCAAGTTTCTCTTCACAACTTAAAAAAAGCTCACATCAGCGTCAATTAGGAATTCCAACTTTATTTGAATCTCCATCTATTTGCACAAAACGTTGTTAAGAAATCAGCATTTTAAATTTCTCAATATAATTAACATACTAAATCTGAAATTGAATAAGTATCTCGTGGAGCAGAATATAAAAAATAAAAGAGAAATGTTTTTGGCAGCAAATCAAACTCCCAAATCAACACAAATGTATGTGAGTCCTTATTAGCTACACGAATATATTTTACAGAATCTTTCTTTTCTTTTTTATGTTTATTAGAAACAAATTATTATCTCTATTTTAATTGTCATTGGTAATATCAATATTAACTAACCACCCCAGTCGGACACAATTATTTATGTGCTTTTGTCTAACTTGTCGGAGGTAACCACACAAAAACTCGCTCTTAAGTATTTTCTCAGTTATTTAAATTAAAACACATTTTAAAAAATATCTCGGCAGAAGTTGGTAACCTTTAATAATTGTTTAAAACAAAATGTGGGTTTTTATTTTATTTAATTCGATATTATAAGTGAATAACATACATGCACTAGGAAATTTGAAGTTTGAGTCTAAGATTTATTGATATTTTGGCCACTTTATTAGGTTTGTTTTTTTTCCCATATATATGATAATTCAACTCGATAAATAAATACAATAAGATAATTTTTGTGCGTTTTAATAATCTATAAACCAGACTTCGGCATGAACCATGTTCTTTCAAGTGTGGCATTACGTAAGCAATTTAAAAATAATTGTATAAATCTGTCGATGGTTATGACGTTACGTTTGGTTTTAAAATGATTAATGACCAATGACAAGTAGAGACATAAACTTAACGGCATGTGCTATGTTCATGCATTTAAAATTCTGGCTCATTGATTGGATGGAAAATTGTGATGGATACTTACATGCAGAGCTATTTGAATGCGCCGCACAAATATTTCGTTTTAAATATATTCGTGAAAAAAGATATTGATATTTTTATAATTTTGCATGAGTAACATATCAAGTGAAAAGGTAGGAAATGAGAGCGTGGGTTTAAAAATGATCAATTTCAAATTAACATCACAAAAAATCAACGAAAATGAGAAGTATATACTCATAGACGTTAAACAGACTGTTGTAACAACTACAGTAAAATTAGCTATTAATACGATAGCAGAAATGGAATTGGTCGAGCTTCTACGATCTTGTCCTAGAGGTACCTAGAGAAACCTTAATAAACATTTAACCCCGGTCACCGTCGTTCAAAGCGGTAAGCTAAGTGATCAAAAGTAGAAGGGTTAATTACAAAGCATGCAGAGCGCTCTAGAATATCATGCTTGTAGCCTTTCTTTTTTAATTTACAGATGGTCTTTATGAATGAAGTGGATGTATTGCTTTTTACATTTATAATTCAAATCTCCATAAATCACTGGTTGAAAAATACATTGATTCTGTATTGATTTAAAACTACAGTTGCATTTTAACCAAATCTAGGTAACGGCGATGAAACATGCAAGGCGTTCTTGTGTACAGAGCCATTTAGAAGAAATGGCGATACACATGGATCGCTTTTTCCGTCCGTCCGTCACGAAAACTTAACGTTGGCTATAACTTGGCCATTTGTTTTAAATATTTCTCCATGAAATTGTAACTTTATATTGCTTATGACAACACGGTCATGATGATGCCAAATTATTGATGTCAATTTTTTACATTTGATGGAGTTATACCCCATTTGTACTTAAATGTTTTATTCTCAAAAATACCCGAGGGCGACAAAAGTGTTCACTAAACACCCATCAAGTTCCTAATTTGTGGTACCTATACCCATGATTTAAAAGTTATTTACGGTCAAGCATAGATTTCGTTGTAGATTTTGTTTTGTTAAAATCGCATCCTTTCTTTGTTACACCTTTATCATTCTCTCTTAATAAATGTTACACCGTTTTGCGGAAAGAACACTAAATTAATGTATGCATGAAAAAGTACAAACCCGCTTTAACTCACTTCAAATATTAAAAATTTTATCTATGTTATAATAGTTTAAACAAAAAGATACAAGAAACAGATGTTGATTATCATTTTATTCATAAAAAATGAGAATATAAGGCCACCAACGAAGATTGCGATTTTGGTAAAAATATACAATCAAAACATGAGAATTTTTATAAAAAAAATAATATTGACTGCAACTTGTAAAACGTGCTTTATAAACAGTAACTTATATTTGATGGATTTCTAATTTGCATGCTGCGTGTCCAGCAAACTTAGACATTGTAGTTTAAAAGTTTGCGTATCTACGGGAAACTTTCTATTCTTGTTATTCAACATATTAAAAGCAACTTAACTAATAGGAATAAGCTATTTCTGAGTATCTACTTTGAATATATATTGATCGCATAACTCAATAGGAATTTTTCAACTATGTTCTACTTCTAAATATAATTCTTCAACGATGTAGCATTGTGACAAAAACAACAATGAGACATTTAACATACATTTTTAGTTTTATGCTAACTCATTATAACTTTTGATTATTGTATTAGTGTTATCGAATACTTTAAAAAGTATTAGCACAATTAATAACCAAACAGTTTTCAACGATTTTTCCGTAACTATTTTAAATCTATTCAATTATAGCTACTGAAATAAATATACATATGAAAATCTCAACAGTTGTTGCTTATTTAAAAACAATACATGAAGCAGAGTACTCGTTGCCAACAATGTATGTCTCGATGTCTTAATAATAACATCTGTCAACAGAAAATAAGGATATAAAATAACACAAAAAGTAAAAATAAAAACATACTAAATATATATATAATGGAAGACAAAACATACAACAAATGTCTATTACAGGATACACAATAACAATTGTAAGAGAAGAAAGAAATTATATTGTAAAGTAAACGACAATTAACAAACGAACCCATTGCTTCCGATACAATATGGTATCATAGGGTATAAAACACTTACACACACATATAACAGTTCGAAAAAGAATCGGGTTGTATTATAACACTCAGTCTGGTTGAGCTGATGGGTGGGTCAGAGTTATTTCACAAAGACAACTTGTACTTGTTTTTTACACGTATTAAAAAAAAATATGCATATCAGGAATGGCCACATCCAGCATACACAGCCTCCCCACACAGCCAAAAAGTAGAGAGGAAAAGAGAGCATGGTATTACAATAATCAGTTTCAAAATGGACGCCACAAACAAATAACGAAATTGAGAACCAGAATGGTGACCGCCTTGGAACGGTCAGTGGCAAATCGAATTGTCACTGGGGATTAAAACCAGGTTCTAGGGTGCACCAACCTCACACTTGCCCCAACAGGTTCTCGTATCACAAAACAAGTACAAGTTGTCTTGGTGAAATAACTCAACAATGTTGCATGCAAAAGCACACAAACATATAAAACATAAGAAGCCAATAGAACTGCAAAGCCAAAGGGCGGGTACTCAATGATCTTACCGAGACCAGAGCACCTGGAGTAAAATCAGCAAGAAAACGATGACAGGGATAAAAGAAACAAATCGAGCTTCTAGGTTCTTTTAAGAAAAGATTTCCTCATAAACCTTCATAAACTCTTAAATCCCTGCCACCGTCGTGCAACCAAAGAGGAAAGCATAATGATCAACTGTAGATGGGTTAATCACCAGGCCTGCAGACCGCTGTAAAATATCATGTTGGTAACCTTTCTTTTTAAATTTACAGATGGTTTTCACGAATAACCGGGAGAAATTAACATTGCCTTTTATCTTCTTAAGTTTATAAATTAAATCTCCATAAAAAACTAGCTGTGAAATACCTTGTTGCAATAGTGATTTTTAACTGCACCTGTATTTATGAATTAGATCTGGATATCGGCGATAAAACTTGCAAAATGTTTTCCTTAATTTGTGATACCGATAACCTTGTTTTAAAAGTTTTTCTGTAATGCAAAGATTACGTTCATTGAAATCATTCACATCGTTGCAAGCTCTTGAAAAGCGAACAAGCTGTGAGATATAAACCCCGTAAGATGTTGCACGAGGAACATCGCCGTCTAAAAACGGAAAATTTACTATATTAAAATTTAAATAATCTCTTTAATCATATATTTTACTAGTGACGTAACCATTTTCAATGGACAGATTTAAATCAAGGAAGTAAGCTTGCTTTTCTGAAGTGTTCGCTTTATTAAGCTGTAGTTCTTTAGGATAAATCTTATAGACCAGTGATGGAAAATGGTTATTATCTATATTTAATAAATAATGTTTTATTTTCTCCAGCAAAGGTTTTTTCAATGAGACTGGTTAGCTTGTCTCTTATTAAATTATGAGGGAGAGAAGTATACAAAGTAGAAAATTCATATGTAGACAAACAGAACGCCTGAATATTATTTGATTAAAGTTTCTTCAAAACGTCATTTGAATTTTTATAGACCAAAATGAAATTTTGCCAGTAGTTTCAAAATCTGTTTCGCAATACCTAATTACATGTTCTTTCATAGGCGTAAGATAAAATGTTAAGAGTACGGATAACTTTGTTGTTGTACAAGAACTAGAGTTAGCTAAACTTGCTTTGTACGGTGTTTTGTGCATTTTAGGCAACCAGTACATGTTTGGGAAAGTGTGAGGTAGATGCACCCTAGAACCTGGTTTAAACCATATTGTTTGCCACTGACCGTTCCAAGGGATAACCCCGAGAGTTCTCTTTTTCGTTAATTGTTTGTGGCTTTTTTTAATTGAGATACTCTTTTCCTCTCTTATTTTGCGCTGCTTGGGGAGGCTGTGTTCTGTTAGTGTGGCGATTCCTGATATACATATTTCACTTTTTTTCTAGCGGCTTAAATAACAACAGCGCTTTATCGTACTATGCATAGCTTAAAAAACGATTCGTTACGAATGTTATTGTTATTGTTCATGATAAACAGACTTAATTTTTTTAATAAAATCGTATTTTTGCGGGACTGTTCCGAAAAAATCAACATTGAAGAGGCATGCCGCATAAAATCTCGAAGCGTCTTATCAGGAAGTCGTCATTTTACTTTATTTCGTTCGATAACGTTCACAGAAACTCTTTAAAAAGTATTTGTTCATTCGCCGTATTTTGATATTAATACTTCAAGTCGGATTCAATTAGGAAAACAACAAATTCGTGTACTAAGAGTTAAGCGATATGGCTGGTATGATTAATGACCGGAGACCGTATGTGTCTAAAAGACTGATGACAACGGTAACTGGTAATGAAACCTCTCATTAGACACAATATAAATCATATATTAAATTATCACAATTATCTTTTGAAATATCTCATATAATTAATGCTCCTTTTGCTAAATATTTGTCAGTAGTCTTTTATGTTTTTTGAGTTCTCGGTGGTGAGATCAGTAATCTAGAGTCGTCATTGCACTGGCATCGATTAAACAGAAAATAATAAAAAAGATGAAGAGGGAACTTTGAAAGCCACCGAACACGACAAATATGAAAATATTGCAGGCTCGGTTTGATTGAGCCTGTTCATGGGCAGTAAACCTCTCATACGGCGAAATACGTGCAGTTTAATAAAACTTTTTCAAATATGTTCTTAATGTGACTTTTTTAAGATTATTTGAGAAAAATTGGAAAATTAAAGAAAATAGCTAAAGAAAAAAAATCCCAACAATTATTTTCACTCTACAATAACTAGAAAGTGTAAATACTCATTTTAAATTTCAATACAAATATTAAGATACAGATAACAATAAGTTGTGTCATTTCAAAGAACGTTCAATTGTGAACAAATAAGTCAACATTTGTATTGCTTTGTCACATATTAACGAGGCCAGGAAATTCAAAATTTTTCGTGATGTATGCACATTGAAAAAGTCATTTTAAGACAAACGGACAGATATACATATCTTCATTATATAACGATAGAAACCTACCATCAGATTTATAAAATGCAGTTAATTGATGAATGGAGTGACCGTTGAAATGCATTTTTTCTTGGACCCTTTTTAAGGAAATAAAATGAAAAATAACAATTCACGAATCAGAGAGGAAGTAATTTTTTGTATCCAAATAGTGTTATGTATCGTCAATGGTGTTAACGAGGGACGTTTGATAATCAAACATTCTTCATGTCTGAATGGAATTCCTAGGAAACCATGCTGCCCTATTTCAAAAGCCTTTAAACACATCGTTACATCAGAAATGTCAATTATGGCGTATAAATGATGTGATTACATGATCTGTCGAGATACAGTAGAAGTAGACGGGGATAAATGATTAAAACACATGAAATCTGTTAACGTGTCGGTTTTGATTATTTAGGAGATTATAAGCTATAATATTATTTCTGAATAATAATTTCGAAGCTCATCCTCCCATATATGTTATGCTTTTATATGATATATGTGGGTGTTACAATAACATCTTCCCACCACAATAAAAAGCGACCAAAGACACAGAGATAACACAATGTCGTAGATGGTTACATTTTTAAAAAAATGTAGATCATAGAGTAGGCAGCAAAGACAACAAATGCATTTAAACGGTAGTCGAATCTGGATGCTTTAACACGTTTTTAAAATTTATTGTCCAAAATTCTGTGACAGTAGAATCTGTTTTAGCAGACAACAGCGAGAAACATTACAAGAACAACAAGAAATATGCTCAAAGTTGACAACACCAGAATTGTGGGTTCATCTTGATAAACGTGCTTGTTTTAAGTCCATTCATTGGTTAAAAAGTCATATGAAGCAATCCATATTTTATCAACCAGTTTAACTTAGAAGACATTATTTTGAAGACAAGTGTATTCATTAAACAACAGAAAGTAACGCAAAACCTTTAAAATGGGGGGGGGGGGGATATGCATTTCAGGAATGGCCACATCCAGTCAACACGGCCTCCCCACACAGCCAAAAAGTAGAGAGGAGAAGAGGGCATGATATTATAATAATCAGTTTCAATATAGACGCCACAAACAATAAACGAGTTATTAATTAAAGATAAATATGATTTTATACAAATATGTTTCAACATAACGACCTGTATAAGGATGTAAATAATGCATACATCGTTTTAACCAATACGAATCACACCAGAAGCTGTTCATGAAATACTTGCACAGTTCAATATTTTAGTTCAGGATTTCTTGCCAAAAAGTTTGCTTTTTTCAAATAGCATGTTTACACTGTACGAAATGTGTGAAGAGTTTGGCTCTTGCCATTGCGTCCTGTTTTATTTTTTAACAATATGCAACAAACGTTAAGCTTTTGTTGACATAAGTACTCATTACAAATCACTACTTGTAAAAAGATTACCAGTTGGTAATACTTTCATAGTACTTAGATGTACACAATGGAATTTGTATCATCCTATGAAATGTAAAGTAAATTTAATTGATACAAAGTATCTTCTCATAGTAGGTCTTGGGTATTACAAGTATTTATAATCGTGATGAGCTATAAACGTCAAGTGCGATGTTGAGTAAATACATGATTTATGACTATTGGCGAATAAAGCTGTCTGGTAGTTTCGTGGTAGATATATTTACTAGTCTAACAACAAAATAAACATTTCGGATAGCAAATATAAGTTCGAGGATATAATTATACCAGCCTAAAGTAGCAAGCGCCTGAAGGTTAATTCCAATATAAGCTGTGCTAATGATGTAAGCGATCGTAAATAACGGTCATAGAATGGCGGGTATTATGTATTCAGCATTATCATTATTCAACAATTCATAGAATTCTTTCTCAATCATTCCATCAATCGATGAGGGAGCACAGAAATTTTGCCACGATTTGAACGAAGTTTTGTCGAGCTTTCCATATAGAGCTAATTGATTGTGCTGCTATTTTGGTTGGTAATTTCAAATATTTTATTTTCCAGGATTTGTGTAGACATTTTATGCTATAAAACAGTGTTTAATACCCGGGTTCATAGCTTGCCGACTGTCTAGAGCTCTGAATTTCCGCCATAAGCTCATTTAAAATATCTCTAAAAACCATGATAATTTCAAAGATATTGGATTATTGCAAATACACGTTCACTAAGGAACCTCCGTTTCAGTTAAAAATTTAATGCAATGCTAAATATACATGTTAACGCCCACTTTGCTCTCACAAGTGTGCATAAATTTATACTCTAGGCTGTTATATACAGGACTTGCATGTGTCAGGCATGAACAGGTTTTAAACACAATAAATTATTTATTTATATCTGAGATTGTTATCAAGCCGTCAAATATTCTGTCTATTTATTTACGCAATACTAGAAAATTATAGAGTTTGCTGTAGAAACAAACGAACTAGCACTGTACATTTATCGTTCCAAACGTTGAATTCTGACAAAAAAGTGAATTACTCAGCGGTAGAAAACCTGGTATATTTTGAGGAAAATGTAAGCTACGTAGAAACGCACAGAATTTCTCAGACTTGATTTAATAACATTTTTTTAAACAAACCAACTATATACGTTGCATGTGAGTTACGGGTTCTTAGGTTGATTTTTGACAGGGTATTACAATCGTATAAAAATGTTGTTGACGTTAATCAAGAAGAATAAACTTAGCTTCTGATGTAACACAACAAAATCTAAATTTTTAAAGGTACTATAGTCAAGCTGGGTTTTCCGTTTGAGTCGTTTGTACAATGATCAGTTCCTATGAAACTATATGAGTAGAATTATAGGTTTAATCGCAAATGTACCGCTTCCTACTCGAAAATTGTAAACAAATTATTGTAGGCCTACTTGTATATATATTTAATTTTTGTCTGTTAACTATATTTACAGTTAGGAATGGCTTTACTACTGCGAATTCTCGTCAATATCATTAATTTTATAGTAATCGACAATTTCATTTTGTATCATGTAAATGACGCCAATGTTCAGAAAAATGAGATACGGCCAGTTTCATAGATATCATAGGGTGAAAAAATATATAATTTTTGAATTTGTTAAGATATATAAAAAATGCTTGTTTTGAAACATCAGGACAGAAACATCAGAATCAAAAACAAGTTGTTCTTTTAGATTACCTGACGCAGCAGAACAGTCTTCATTTTTTTTGCTCCGGATGTGAAAACACTGAAATCTGCTCACAATCTACTTTATTTGGAACGGCGACTTGCAAGAACGATTTCCATGGATTGCAGTAAAACAAGTCGCGTCGTCAGTCGTACTATCTGCAACGTAGATGTTCCAACATCCATTCCATTAAGCCATGGTATCATTAATCTTTCACAAAACTTTGGATCGAACTGAGCATAATTAGGAAGTTGAATAGATGATTCACTGATTGACTGCTGCCATAGAGATATGAACAAAAACAACTGTTTACATTAAAAATTTCATTTTCCGCATAAGGGACACATTGTAACTGAACAAGTTTCTTGTGAAATTCAATTGTAATAAATAAAATAACCACACGCGATAGTTTAAACAAATGTCATGTTAATCTGTTCTGTCGCCACCTGCTGCTCCCTTTAAGTCATTTTGCTTTGACTTTTCGGACATTTCGGACATTTGACGTGATTTACTTTTATAACAAAGACGTGTTTTCTCCTTTTATGACATGCAAAAAAAGGAAATGATATAAGAACGACTATGAAAAGAATTTCCTGGATTTATGCTTGATCTACAACTATGAGCACAATGAAGTCTTGGTTTGATGTTGCTTTCATTTATCAAATGTTGGAATTTTGTCTGGCTACTCAACAAGTTTTAACGTATTAAAGAAAACAATATCATACACTTGACATGTGTCATTTGATGTTAGCTGTGGTTGTATATTGCGTCTGTGCATGCAATTTCCATAAAATCTCAGTGCACATTCTAAGAAAACCTCCGTTTACAAAACAAAGTCGGACAGCTCTGCCAGTAAAAACCTGAAATTACAAACAAAGTTATTAATTGGTTTATGTTCATTAAATTAAATAAACACCGCTTCCAATAAAAGACGAGGTTCAACCAAGATCCAGGATAATCAATCAGTAAGGAACAAGCAACTTGAATAATACAATATTAAGAATTGTTGCAGAGACATACTCGTATGTTTATCTTTTATGTTGTCATCGTAACAGATACCATCGTTGAAGCGGCAAGTGTGAAATTGGTGAATATTTAAATATTGTTTTGATTTGAAATGGTCTCCTTTTACATAACTTATTGATGATGATTTAGAAATCATATCTTGCATTGACAGTAAAATTTATTTTTAAATTAAATTATTAGAGTCAAGTTACCGATGCTCGGCCAGTCCAATGCTCGGCCACTTTTGTTTACATCTGTTGTATATCGAATTCAGGTTTGAAACGGAAAGTAAATTGTTTGTTTTTTGTTTAACCCAACATGAAATTGTAGACAGAAGGCCAGGTCAGTATCAACAAAGCGGACAGCAGACGAAAGCTTTCAAGAAATAACAGATGCTGGTTTATCTAATTCTAACCAAAACGCATTTCTTAAAGAACAACAACACACAAAACAAAACATAATGTACATTTAATCGGGTGGGAATCATTGTGGGAAAATGTTACATTAAATATCCACTTGAACAATTATGAAATGATAACGCAGTTTTTTTAAAACGCCATCTAAATCAACACCCCACCCACCAAATAAACACTTGGGTAAAACTAGAACCGCACCACAAAAGTACTGGGATAAATTTGTTAGACTCAAAAATTTATTAAAGATCTGTTTATGTTTAAATTCACTTGACTGTTTAACTAGTTATATGGATAATGTTTGCAACTTCTTTGAATTGTACATTCAGCAGTGTTGAAATAAGAAAACTTCAACATCAGAAATGTATTATAAATCTATAGAACAAAATAAACACGTAGTGGACACTGGTGGATGTAAGTTCTAAATAAATCCCATTATTTAAGATATTTAATTATTGTTCTAATATTTTATAACTTTAAATTTTAAAATTTACCGATAGTTGGCTGGTAAACTACCTGGCCGAGCATTGGACCAAATCTAATTGAAATTTAGTTGTGTTGAACCTGTTGAAAAACCGCACCGATTTTACCCATTAACTGACGTCATCCAGGCGCTTGCATGTATGACGTAAGTTTGTAAATACACAGAGACAAGGTTTGGCGGCCATATTGACCTACTTCCGTTTGGCGAGTAAACAAACCGTGACCTCGCTGACTTCAATATATTTGCGCATTGAGCGGCAAAGGTTTAAATAGCCAAATTTCTTTAGTTTGTAATTGGAAATAAAAAGTTGTTAACAAATTATTATAATAATACATTATCTAGATAGTTCTCTAGTCCTACGGTGGTAATATTTAATATCGAGGAGAAAAAATTCGCGCAAAAGACATAAATGACATCTATGCGCCGTTATAAAATTGCGCAATAATATTATTCTTATAAGACTTAATATTCAAGGCTTTGATTTCACTAGGGTTTATTTCGCACTCTTGCCAAAGCGTGAAATACGTGAAAATTAAACCATCACGAAATATAATGATACCACAGCATGACTGTATTAGTTCATGCAGGGGTTCCACTAGCTGCTAAATCTCAAGGGTCACTGTGTCCATTTTCAATGGATTCACTCAATTTTAAGCCTAAAATACCCATAATTATAGGAAAATGACGACCCTTCAGCTAAAATCCTGGGGGTCAAAATAAGGCATTTTGGAAATTTCAAAGGTCAAAAAGTCATCACCCGGGTCAAATTGAACCCCAGTCATGAAGAAGTAATCATCTTATTATATACATCCTTTTTTTGTTGATTTCTTATTCAAGTAATTATTTAGTAAAGTACAGACTTCATGTTGAACTGGTATTATTCTGAACAACATAAATTCTAGTAGCTCTGGTGTAATAATTACTTTGGATGCTGTCACTTTATCTACTAAAGTGCTGGTGTCTTATAATTTAAAGTATACATTCTAGGAAGATTTTCAATTTCATGTGACCAGCCTGGGATTCCTGCCAAATTCCTTATGAAAGTGGATCTTTAAAATTTTAAATAAAAATATATTAAGCATACAAACATGATTACTGGGCTATAATTCTTGTCATCAAATCTAGAGTAAAATGCTGCCATATGTAAAAAAATCAAATATGCAGACATCTTCAAAATAAATATTTGAAAATAACCACAAAAAGAGGTGTTTAACTTGATTAAGACATGGGTTTTAAAGTAATAACTTGTATCTAATGTAATGGTATAATAGATATTATGTTATAATATAAAAGACAACTTATTTGTGTTTTGACTTTTAGTCCTATACCAGGACTATGCAAATCATCTTGGGCAAATTTGAAATCTTGCAGGTTTTAGTCAAGGGGTTTTCAATGACACAAAATTACTTATAAACATGCTAACTATTACTGTAATGATGGCTAAATATGCTTAATACTTGTCACTTCCTTCATCAGACTTTGAAACTTGTTTGTTTCTACTAATAATATCAAACATGCTGAATGATATTTCCTGAGTTTAATTTGTAAATATAAATTAATACACTGAATATAATCAAGCAACATCAAAGTGAATTTCTCAATAATTTCTCGATAAATTGAATGAATAAAAAGATGCAAATAATAAACTGTAATGTGTTAATAACTATAATCATGTAAACAATTAAAATTTGTCTGGGTTATTATTAATTATGTGATACTAACAAAAGGTAGTAGAACAATATCACAAAAATTTACAACAGTATACAAATGTAAGCTGATTTAATGGTATTTCATAAACTACACCTTATATGCAGCTAATATTAATAATTCCACAAAATAAAAAACATAAGGCAATAGAAAAAAATATTTTAGATTCTCATCCCCGCCCGCCCCTGTCCAAAACCACCCGCCCCCCAAAAATTTATTGGTAAAAAAATCGAAACATATTTTGTTCCGGACAGAACGGGTTTTAGACCATCCCGAAATACCTTCTTAAGGTATTTCGTTAATAAAAAATAAAAATTAAAAAGTGCCCACCCGCCCCTTTTTTCCCCAAAATCCGGATGAGAATCTAATAATTTATTTTCTCTGGCCTAATAGCATTATTTTAGCAGGTATCTAATGTGACAGTCACTTTTTTAAAAACATAATTTTTAATGATTGGTGCTTATGTCACTTTTGTAACTTCAGTTTGTTTGTATTTCCTGAAACTGAACATGTTGATGAATTTAAAAACAAAAGTGTGATTCACAGTTTTTATATCTACCAAAGTAACAGAATAAATGAACATTTCACTCAAGGTAAGAAACACTGTTGAATATAATTCAGTTGTAATTATATCCAGAAAAGGTTTTGATGTAAAATTAATGCAACCAACTGAAATTCCACACTAAAAGTTCCACATAGATACCTACATTGGTGATTTTAAGTTTTGAGTAATGAATATATCTGACTGACATAGTGTATCATTTATATTTGCAAAAAGGGTCTGAATTAAAACACTGTATTAATATTTAATCTCTGTCTGTGGCTTAGTTTGTCACATTATATTTTTCAAACTTTAGTTCATTGGACTGTTGTCAGTTTTCCAAATCCTGCTTAAATTGAGATCCTAGCATCTGGAGCAAATGTTTTAACAGTCCTCACTAAATAAAGTGATGTCAAATTGCAACTCAATTCAATAATAATTGATTCTTTTATTTATATATATGATTGTTCATCAAAGCTTCTCCATAGCACTCATATCCCTAAAGGTCATGGCTTGAAAGCAGTTGGTGCACGAGATCTTTTCAGGCCATAGTTACAAGTATTGGATTGTAAAATTATCCATCTTCTGAATTTATTAAGTTTAAAAAGATCTCATGTTTATGGTAAATGATGAGAATGAACCTTGATGATAAGTTCTTTTAGGTTCTTAAAGGCTAATATTTTGAGTTCTCCAGTGGTTGTGGATTCGGTTGGAATTTTAGTGTAAACTGTTAGGTCAGATTATAAGGACAAGTTCAGAGGTTGGATATTGAAGGTATTTCAGAAATCAAACAAACTATTTCAAATAATACCTGTAAAATTATAAGAAATGTTCTGCTTAAAATTCACTGTATGTAATATTACCACCTTGTATATACATAATCTCAATGGACTGATGTGTTGGTTTGACCATAAATTTAAGTAGTTCAAGTTTGTTTGTTTTGTGTTTTTGTTTATTTTTAAAGCAGCCAACACTGCTTATAAAGTTGAAAATAAAAAACTTAATGTTATTGGCATGATTTTATCATAAGATTTTCAAAAATACTCATTGATAATGAACATCCGAAATATCCGAAAATATGTCTACCGGGAAACTTATCAATAAAATTCTCTCCAAAGAGGCCGTTGTTGTACGGTAAAAACGCTCAGAATGCAAGCTCATGTCACGGGACATCCTTTTCCCAGCGAGTTTTGAAAAAATCATTGTATATTAGACACATATTTGCAATTCAATTTTCCTGTACGGAAAAGCGAAAAATCTTTGTTTACTCGCAACCTCGTTTTGACGTGACCTTCACCTTCTCTATATGACAGTTGAAACCGTGTCTCCGTGTATACATGGTGACTTCATAACAACATTGAACATTTAAGTTCGGTCGTTGAATAAAATATTTGTAGAGAATAAGTTTTGAAACTGGCCGAGCATAGGTAAGCTGACTCTATTTGAAACAAAACATTGCGTTTCAGAGAAAATGTGGGGGGTAAGTTCATATAACTGTCATTGGAAGTTATCTATTAAAAGGAGAGACGTTTCATGGCGAACAACACAATATTTCACAACAACTAAGTCGAAAAACAAAATTTATTTTTCGACATCATTGTTCTGCATTTTACGGTTGATTTTTTTCATATAAGAAATTACATCCATACAAATCTACAAAAAATAATTTGTAGCGAGAAGGTCCAAATTATCTTTAAAAATTTAAAAAAGTCGGAAATCAAAATTTCTTTTTCGACTACGTTGTTGTGCATTTTACATTTTTATTTTTTATATAAGAAATTACATCCATACAAATCTACAAAAAAAAATGTGGCTGGTAGGTCCCAATTATCTTTGATTATGGGAGTTATAAACAACTGTTGCTCACGACTTTGATCTATGACCCCCATTCAATATTAAAATTTATTGCAGAGCTAACTTTGTAATTAACCTCCACGCGCCTACTTATGTACGACACGTCGTTTTCCAATCCCAACATAAATATTTGTTATCCTTCAGCTTAATTGTGTAAAAGAAAACCTCGTTAAACAGAGTTCATGCTGTGAAATACACAACTATTTTCGCCCATAGTCATTAATCATTCCAAGAATCAAACGTTAATAATAAACATCGCAAGACGTTTATAGTTCATCAAAGTCACTCTTGTAATGCCTACTTTAACAGGGTACTCTGTGCAAAATTAGTGTAAAGCTCTCTGTAAGATTTTTCTAAATTATGTAAAAAGATCACAAGGCTTTGTTCTAATCTCTTATTTCAAAAGAAAAGACGAAAAATTCAAACTAACAGTTCACTGCCCGATTAAGTTGCTGTGAATACTTTTAACCGTGTCTACTGTTATATTCCTCATAAGAACATGATGATAAACTTTCATTTTAATTCTTGAAACAAGAATTTGGTGTTCGTCGGAACACATGTGTCGTCTGCATGCAAAACGTTGAAATGGTGGCCTTAGTTAAATCATATATGATAAAAAAGATTTAATTCAAGTTGATTGCAATACTACACTAAGGAACTCATGTGTCACATACATTGCATTCGCAAAAGGCATAACTAAAAAAAGGTGAAACCTGAGTTATCATTTTTCACCAGTAGCTATGTACAGGCAGATGATATATTCCAAGTATGAAGTG
The DNA here is from genome assembly GCA_038501625.1 of Corbicula japonica. Lineage (NCBI taxonomy): Eukaryota > Metazoa > Mollusca > Bivalvia > Venerida > Cyrenidae > Corbicula > Corbicula japonica. The sequence goes on from JAZAYU010000160.1 coordinate 764,377, forward strand.
AATTAGACAAATACTTTCAATGTTTCATGTTAATGTTGCATTTGAAAGGGACAAAACTCATAAAATAATAAACAGGGTTTTTTTCATTCTTTTTGTCACAGATGGCGTTGTCCATGCAGATGATATATTCTAGTATTAAGTTAATAGGACAAGTACTTTTAAAGTTATGGGCAATATTTGGTTTTAAAGCTGGGGGACTACCGGACGACGCCAACGACAACGTTGCCGAACAATAGGATCCCTATCGCAGGCGACACAAAATGCATGTTTCTGCCCATTCCGCTTAGCCCCGGGTTGAACGTAACTCAATATTTAAAGCAGTCAATAGTACAAATTTAATCAATCCGATTCGATGGCATGCATATGGCGGTGAACATGGAACCTTCAAGGCATATTTTTCCAAGTTGCAACCATTCCTTTGCATTTAGAGAGTTAGTTGTTCATGAACTGCTATCACAGTCTTTTTAGACGACTGCCTACTAGTTTAAGATTAGCTAATTAAAGTATTGTCTCTTTTTTAATGTGGTCGCGCATTTTCTTAGGCTTATAGAAATATATTCTATAACGCTTAATGAAACAAATAACAAATACACCCGGTAAACTTAAATTATTTTCGAATTACAAATGAAAAAGTTGGTGCTAATGGGTATTTCTTTGAATCCTGTCTGAATAGGTCTTCTAGAAAAAATGCGTAGTTAATGACTTTGTTCTGCTTATATTGTTAACCCCCGTTTCCCATCATGTTACATGTGTCGTAATATCGACTGTCGTCTATACCAACGGCGACCTAGCAGCGGCCAAAACTGAAAATTGTCGCTGTAAAGCAATTGAATATTGTGTATTCTAAGCCTTTTTGCCACTCATTTTCAAATATTTGCCAAAAGCGTTAAACAGCTCTCATACTGAATGAAATACATGCAAACTTTTGAACTCTTTATCATTGTTAACAAATTATTAACGTTGTTTTCCCCCACTAGGTTCGCACCACTCCTATAATTATAGAAGATGTTACTTAATTTCCAGACTGCAACATGTCAAAATCTTGTGACGTAATTGAAAAGTAATTTCTCAAAATATAACTCGGTATGCAATTGCTTTTAATCTAAAATATTCTTTTGTTCTGCACTTCTTGCTCTGCCGGGTGTAGATCAACCAGATTTAATAAGATTGTCAATCAACCCTACCTCCTGCTGGATGTGGCCATTCCTGATATGCATATTTCATTTTTTTCCTATAATAATAGAGACAGAGGTGATATTGGCTTGTCATGATAACACACTTTAGAAAGTCATTGACTAGATTTAGAGACTAATGGGGTTTTATTTTTGGTTATTAGGCTATTAAAAATGACATGTCTTGTTCTCAAGGTCTCTTTCGAAACACAGTTGGCAGTAAATGCACTTAAAATACGTAAATACTACGTTTTATATATTTATAGACGTTACTGACGTGCACATAAATATAGTATAACTATTATTAAAACTAATAAGAGGTAAATTATATAAATAAATTAGAAGCAATTTTCAGTGACTCATGTCAATCACTTTTATATTATAACAACTTCTTTTGTTTCAATGTAAACAAAAATAAGTCAAATATTACTCGATATACGTAGATTCACTTAATGTTGTAGGGCAGGTTGTTATTTTCATTTTGGTGTCTTATTTCAGCTGTTTAATATTATGAAGTCTTTATTTATAAAAAGTCAAATAAGAATAAAATCCCTTCAAAATATTTTTAGCCGTTCAGAATACGTTATTAATTTTCAGTCTCTGAATACGATTCTAAAATGCGTCCCGGTACGCTGATTTAGGTAGAGCTCTGTGTTGAAGGTTATAAAGCTGAGATTGGAAACCAGTCTCAAATCTCAAGCATCTGATTGGCTGAAATGGCGACTGGTTGCCATTTCATCCAATCAGACTCTTGAGATTTGAGACTGGTTTCCAAACTCAGGTTTATAACCTCCAGCTCTGAGGTACTGACTGAGGGCTGAGCCAAAGGTCTTTCGAGACTTGTATCAACGACCAGATAAGAACTATTTTTAATTTTTGGAAAAGGAAAAGTCGCACGGAACTAGATCCGGAGAATATGGTGGATGTGGCAAGACGGTAACATTTTCCGACTTCAAAATTGCTTCAAAAGCTCAGATGTATATACTGGAGTTCTTTCATAAAGTAGGCGAACATGCATTAATCTTGAACCAGGATGTCGTTTCTGATAACATTTTTTGAAACTTTTTGTAAACATCTAGGTGATACCGACCTGTTACACTTTGGCCGGTCGGCGCTGAAATTTTTACGGCTGTACCATCACAGGAGAAGAGTATGCAATTAAGGACCTTCTTTGTGCTCATGGTCCATATTTTGTTAAAACGCAAAACCCTTTTCCCTTAAGATTATTCTCGAACTTTTTTATTTATAATAATTAAAACCTGTCATAATAAAAGGGCATTCGTCTGTTCGAAAAGGTTATTATATAGGTTAATTTTATACTATTTTTGTTTAAAGCTTACATAAATGTTCTAAATCCTATCGGCAGAACAACCAACACTTCCTAGACATGATTATTACGGGCGTATTAGTCTTGAAAAATATCAACAAGTGACTTATGAATTTCTTAGACATATTTATGTCATTAATTGACAAGTTATCACTATTCTTAAACTTTATACAGAAGATGATAAAAACTTTTTTATTTTCCGTCCGATGCGAACGAAATGAAGGATAGTCTGAATTTTAATACTAATGGGTTCCCTTATTTCAATAAACGCTATGGAAATAAGATCTCCACCATTTAAACCATATCCAAAGAAATACAGATAATTTTTATCATTGCAAATTTAATCAAAATACCGATATGATTTGTTCTATTTTAAGCTTATATTCAGGAAAACAAATACCACAATTAAGATAAGCTGAATAAATATTTGATTACCTCGGATCGATCTTAAAAAAAAATAAACATCATGTCAGATAGAAATATGGGCTTAGACATATGTTTCTGCAAGACAATAAATTAATAAAAATGTGCAATCTTGTCTGTGGTTAATGCTTAAGTTCAAGGATATTTGTCTTTTGGTGTTAAGTTAATTGTTCATGACAACACATCATAATTAAATTGTATAGATATGTCATACAGACAATTATTGTCACTGTATAGTCTGTTATCGTACAAATGCCCATTATCTAAATAGATTAATGAAACGGAAACAAAAAAAGAAAGAAAGAAAGAAAGAAAGAAAGAAAGAAAGAAAGAAAGAAAGAAAGAAAGAAAGAAAGAAAGAAAGAAACATGAAAATATTTCGAATCGGTTAAACTCATCGTGATTATATAAACAGTGTACTCCGCAAAGCACTGGGTTTAAGCAACTCGCTCTCTCAAAATGTTTCATTGTAGTTTAACAAAATCAGTAGTACTACATGCAACTCATACAAATCTAATAAACAATAACACTATCATTGATTATAAAAGGTGTTTTCTTTTCAGTTGAGATCAATATCGAAATGTGTACATTATGTGTAAACACTTGATACGAATAAAACGTTAATTAGTATTTTGCATCGAAATAACTTATCTAAGGAAACATAAAATATTCCATATGTAATTTATCGCAAAGGTTTAGATTCCCATCATGATTTTCGAATGATGATGACTCACATTTACACAATTAAATAACTATTTTCATATTTAGTTCTCTATTATTGTCTTATTAGGACTTTATCAAGTCGATCTGTTACTTTTGTTTGGTAATATTTATGTTTTATTTTTATCTCTGTTTAAAAAAAGTATTACACATTCTTATAGGTATATGTGCTCTTTGTGAACCCCTTGTTACAGATCTTTTACTGTTCTGTTACGAAACTTCAATCCACACAATGTTACACGCGAAAGCAACACACACGCGAAAAGGGTTGGTGCTCAATGACGGTACTCAGGCCTGAGCACACATGTTTAAATCAGAAAAACTTTATTTTAAACTTTAAATTTTATAATCGTTGCTACGTCTAGCAATCACAAAACAAAGGGAGAAAATGTAAATGGACTAATGAAGTAACCACTAATTCAGAAATTAACATGGAGATATTGTGTGACTAGTTAAGATAAATAGTAAATATAGATTATTAGTTTTGATTTGACTGTGTGTTTTAAACTGGAAATAAATTGATTGTTATTAAAGCCGATCAACTACAACTAACACTACGCGGCATACGAATTTTGTATCTGGTTGCTTTATCGGACTAATTTGAAAAAAAAGAATCAAATAAATATACATATAATTCAAAGGTTGAATATTTCTCTTTTATCAGTATGCCTGCCATGCTAAGCCTATTCCTTTAGATTAAAATCGAATTTTGAAAGATGTTATATTCAATACGCTTAGATAAAAATCTAACTTCTTTTCAAAAGATATTCTATACGTTAAGATAACAGTTAAATCTTCTTCTTTAAGATAAACAATAACTATTTTCTCAAGATTATTTTTTTAAATTCCATCTTAAATATATTTTATCGTGTTAATGATATTTTTATCAAATTGGCGATTCTTAAAATATAGTTTGCTCTACGTCTGCCATTGTATTAAACTTGTGTGAGTTTTGTACTTCAAAGAAAAGTTAACTGAGGTACATGTACGTTGAATAGAAGAAAGCGTTATATAAGTTATGTCGGTACGAGAATTCATGGAAACGCTTTGAGAAATTGTTACAATTAATGTCCGTTTAGAAATATTCGAATACATTTATAAGATAAATGGAACAGAAAAAGAATAACAGACATCTATGTTATACAATGACGGCAAATATTACATAATATTTATAGTTCTTGAACAGTTGAACACCAGTGTTGCCCATGGTATTATTTGACAGATTAGAAAACCAAACAAACAAAATCGGTTACATCATGACACTGTTGTCATATGTATATATACTACACAGCCGTTCAAATTACACACTCAACTTCATCAAGGTTCGTTTAACAAATTCATTATAATATCCTATTGAAGCACACAAACAAAACAGCAAAATCGAATATGCATAACGCGTTTGAAAACTCATAACATATTATTACACAGATATTTTTTTAAACTGTATTACTAGTAAAAATTGATATATATTTTTTTGTGGATTATTAAAATATTTACACTGTTCAAACTAACATGTTATTAACATGTATCTTTTTCTTTTTGCGATTTTACGTACTTTCAGGCAAGATTAATGACGTTATAATGTAACAGTAGCAACGTAATCAGTTTTGAAAAGAGTATTTACTAAGTAAAATAAATGCACTATAAATGCATTATAATTATTGTTATTGTTTGATAATATTTTACACGATCTCACTTTCTTTAAATTTGAATTTTGTTTAAGATATCAACAATGTCAAAGTGCTAACTTGGAACTATTAACAAGTAGACTTGTTTGTTCCTATCGAAACCCTACATGAACTTGCCAGCTGTGTGACACTTGATCCCTAGAACCTGGTTGATGCCTCTTGGAAATTCTTTTCCACTGCCCGAACCACGGCGATAGCCGCTCAGGATTTCTCTCGTTAAGCTAAATGTTTGTAAACGCATGCTCTCTCAGACAATGTTTTGGTTGTGTTCCCTGAATGTGGCTATTTCTAATACAAACGTCACTTTTTTCTTTTAATCATGCATCAATCTCAATCTTAGATTGAGATTTCGATGTTTTGTTAGTCTGTTGGTTCTATGTCTCCTTAATTGCGATGGCTAATTTTTTGCTATTGACAAATGCTTTGTGGGTAGTCCGTGTTTTCTGTTTTGTTGTAATTCGAAATATGCATATTTAACTTTCTTATAACAGCGGAACATAAACCAGATGCGCAATTGGCGATTGGAAATAACATCAAATATGTCAATTCGTTAAAGACAATCTCTTTCTTATCTCCCTAGAATCATTTTTGCACAAGACATTTGTTAACAAAATACTGACGTACATTTACGCATATTAAGAACAGCCACACACATACTCACAGGAAAATAGCAAGACAAAACTGAAAAATAACGTTTTATACCCTATTTCTGTATTCAATCTGTATGTAATATTGATTGATGGCGAAACTGTGTTTCAAATTTGCAATGAAATAAATATTCTTTACTATGGAAAAAGCATTTCTCCTTTTTATACATAACTTAATACACACAATTTTAAATACAAAATTTCGGCTTTGTAAACACAAAAAAATAATTCAAATTATCACCTTTCTCTTTTACTTTAATTGTTTGTGGTTTTTATTTTGATGATTTTATATTGATCAATGCTCTTCGTTTCTCTCTACATGTTGGCTGTGTGGGGAGGGTGTGTCTTCTGGATGTGGCCATTCCTGTGCACATTTCACTTTTTAAAGATAAATATCTTTTTTTCAATAGTCTTGATTTTGCAATAATATACTGAATGTAATGTAATACCTTGATCATAGTTTATGAAGTTTATTTGTCATAAAAACAATTAAATATTAGTACGTTAGTAAGTATACTCAAAGATCGTATGGAAGAGTTATGCAATTATTTGCATGTAAACTAGAAAAAAGTAAGTAACTGTATAATTTTTAATTTAACTTGGTATGCATTGTTTTTTCATTCTGCTTTTAGGTAATTGATCAAAATGAAATGTTCAATAGATGTTGATGTGAAACCAGGTTTAACCATTTACTTAAAGGCATTGTGACTGTTCGGTGATAGTTGCTCTAGAAACCAATGTGCTTTTAAGAAAATTGATAAACCTGACTTCAAATTCAACAATTAAAAAAAACTAAGGACGGCAAGATATAAGCTTAGCTTAACATGCGTTAGATTAACTTGTTTTACGTAGAGGAAATAATTAAAATGTATGAGCAGGCAGCAATAAATTCTGCCACTCATTTGGATTTATAATTGTAGTATCATAAATATATGGGTTCGTTCTACATTAACCTTTTGATAAAAAATAATAGGAAATGATTATAGTTTATGTCATTATACCATTTATCTGTGAAAGAACAAAAATAAATGTAATGATATTATATAAAGACGGAAGAAAGTATTTGTTACTTAAGAGCCTAAATCGATTTCACCCGCTTATTATTATAATTATATTTGCTTAGATATCCAGTTGCGCTATTAGCTCGTGATAACATAATCTGTTTGACTTGGAACTGGCCTTCAAACTTAATTAAGACAAAAAAATAATGAACTATTAGTTTTGATTTTAGTTGTTGAAAATACTGTGGAATGTGTTGTATGTTTTTTTGGTTTTCGTTTACAGCAATGTTTCAAATTTCACCAACCCAATACTTATTCTCCGGGAAATAACAGTGGGTTTTACATGTGCTTTTTGGCTCATATTAAACTATATATATCTAAAATAGTCTTGTATTTATCTTTATCACCATAAAGTCTTTTGCCAATATCTTGAATTTGTTAACATCAACCAACATAATTCAATACCATAAATGACATAAGGAGGGGCAAAAAGTATCACTGGAATGATAAAACATAGTTTTAATTACTATAATCAACGATATTGTTTACACATAAAATGCACTTTTAAAAATATTAGGTATTGCGAAATCAGATTCAACTTATTTTTGAAAATAAACTTGGCGTTTATCTTGAAATGTTTGATATATATTTGTCAATATTTCGACTATTATTTTAAAACTGAAGGCTCAGTGAAGCAAAGGCGGACATTAAAGATTCACTTTCAACCATTATGTTTTATATTTATATCATATGTCTTCTGTTTGTATCTGCTTTGAGAAAGCATACAATGAAAAGAAATCGCTTAACAACAATACACAAAGTACATAATGTACTATAATACTCGTTCTTAAATAATTATAGTAACAATTTTATCAGATCTAAACATAGTGTGTACAGTTAATAATTACCCTAACTCTCATATATTGTATCATTATTCTTAAATTGATTCAACTATTTTATCAATCTAAAATAAACGAACTTAAATTTTATGATAACTTTGATATGTGTTGCACACAAGCAGACACAAACGCATTTAAAGCCCAAGAAAAACACTTACTTTTAATGATTTTCTATACAAGTATTTCATTTTGACATGTTAAATACTAAGTGGATAGTTATAAATCGATATTTGTACGTTGTCAGAACTTTAATATCTACTTTTAAGATATAGTGTTATAACAGTATACCAGTTCGGAAAACTATGCTGTAATTGAACTATTCATTAGAAAATTAATTTAATATTTGGAGTCATATGCACATTACATGTGTCTTTCACATTTTAAGTATGTAATTCAGTTTATGCACTTAACGAGAAGAATCAATATTATATGTTTCGAATTTTAAGCCTGTCATATACTTGTCCAATGTTCTAACTACATTGATCCTGCACCCTAGAACCTGGTTTAAACCCCCAGTGGCAATTTGTTTTGCCACTGACCGTATCAAGGCGGTAACCCATCGGGTTCTCACTTTCGTTAATTGTTTGTGGCGTCCATTTTGAAACTGATTATTGTAATACATGTACCATGTAATACCATGCTCTCCTTTCCTCTCTACTTTTTGGATGTGTGGGGATGCTGTGTCTGCTGGATGTGGCCATTCCTGATATGCATATTTCACTTTTTTCATTGAATGGGAGTGTGCACGCAATTGACAAGTTTGTGACGTATGGTGTTACCCCTACCTTGATTAAATGTCAGTCCTTTCGCAAAACTTCGAAACAATTTGATGGTTATCTAAAAATAATATGATCGATGTAGTTAGTTCATATAGAACATAAACATGTAACATAACCATGCAACATGTTGTTATATCAATTATTGTTCAAATGTATTTAGTATTGTTTTGTTTTGTAGAAATTAAAGCATACGTTTCATTTATTTTTTATTCAGCTTAAAGTTTCTTTATTAAATTGTTCAAACCAACTCGTTGAACTAGAAACATTATTTATTCTGATACTGAACATACTCCCTCTGAAGGCATATTGTTGTTCTTGATAAGTCACTCACTCTGCATTGAATATCTGTATATCATATTTTGATGATAGTGTACGTGATAAACTCGCAAGAAAATTAGGTTGAAAATAATTGTATTCATCACTTCAATATCTTGTGTTCAACGGAGAAACTCCGTTATATGTCTAGAAAAAACAACCTTTTATGAAACTTTTCAATGCTAATGCAAGAAAGGCATAAATATCTTAATATTTCGGTTTTGAAATCACAAATTTACAAACGTTGGTGAATTGCATTTGTTTAAATCCAGTGAACTGACTTTAAAGAACATAATGTTGCTTTGTATACAATGTCGGTCACCTGATTTCAGACCTTCATTCTTTCTATCATTTTAGAGATTCTCGCGTATTTCAGAATCTTAAACATGACTCTTAACAAGTAGCTGGGCAATATTCCTTCATTTGTTGATTCATTGATTGTTGAATCTTTGTTTCTTTAATTTGATTTAACATATTCTAGATTTTCCTCAGAATTACTTTGAAAGCAAGTCTTCCTTACATGTAACACGGCACAGCACGACAATAAAGGGTTGTTGAGAGGTAGATCTAACGGTTTTATTTTATGAAAGCTAAATCTATGCAATTATTAAATATTCTAGATTCCTGTCGATTCCTATATTAGTCCAAAATTTCAATTTGAAATACATTTTTAATTTATAAGCTGTTTATCAACCACGATTTTATGAAGATTTCATAAACAATTTGAAGAAATAACATGTCATCCCCACTTTATTCGTAAAAGCCATTGGTAATTTTAAACGAACGGGTACAATAAGGACATTATAAGGTAATCTGCTCTACTTCTAATTACTGCTTTGGTTGCAAGAAATTGGAGAAAGAAAACGAAAATTTATGAAGTTTTATTGAAATCTGAAGACTGAAATTTTGCCTATATCAGTTTGTTTTCTCTTCATGCTATCGTGTTTGGTTGTTTGTGTTATAGTTTTCGTTTATTTTACTAATTTTACACCAGATACTCTGGTATCATACCAGCATGTTTTTACTCAGGCCGAAAAATCGGGTTTTGATAATGAATTTGTTAAAATAATTTTAAAAAAGTAATATATGCATATCAGGAATCGCCACACTCACAAAACAAGCTATTGACTACTTTAGCTATCGTGCAGAAGTCTAAGTTATACACGTTGAATAGTAATCATTAGTGACATCAATGTTGTTGCCAAGACTCTACACTGCTGAGAAGTTCTAAGTGAACACTTCATAAATCTTGATTTTATAGCCATTTTTACAAGTCTTCCAAAACACTTTATGTAAGAATAACTGTCAATTAATATCCTATTGAACACACAAATAAAGTTAAAAAGCTCTAAACTCAACTGAAAGAAACTGAAACACTCCATTTGATTGGTACCCTCAAGCCGATTAACAAGTTGATGCCTTTTATTCTTACAATCCGCTCTGCTTTTGATTTATAAGAATTGGCGCAATTTCAAAAGAAATGTGGTATGGCATGTAATTCCATTAACTAACTGCCTTATCATTTTCTGTCTACTGAACACGCTGTGTACGCTCACTCCTTTCTATTTTAATTTAATTTTGACTGCAAAGAGGCCAATCAATTGTAACATCATAGTTGTCTTTCCAAATCTATTTATTGACTCTGGCAGAGAGGTGTGATGCTATGTCACGTGCAATATTTGTAATATTTTTCATATTTCTTCATCTTTAAGTTAGTAAATTCTGTTTGATAATTGCTTCTTACTTGATTATTAATTTTAAATTTTATTAATTAACTGATTTTAATCGACCTAAAAATTTAATTTTAATTCATAAGTGTTTAACTTTAAAATCTATTAACGCACGCATCAAGTTCACAATCGAGGCGAATAAAATATTAAAATTCTTTCTTGAAAATCTAATAATATTATACATCTTAAATCGTTATTAGCATGCAAAAGTAAGTATCTTGTTTTAATGTACATTTTGCCTTTACGATAATGCTAGTTAAATATCCATTGAGATAAATTGTTTGGGTTAATGTGTTCCATTCCTAGACTACCAAACACGAAGCTCAGACCGAAATGGCAAATAGCATCTGACATAACATTTCCGACTTCCCGTTTAATTTATTTAAAAAGGTGAACTGTGCATATCAGGGATTGCCACAAACGGAAAACACAGCCTTCCTACGCAGCTAAAATGTAGAGAGGAAAAAAGCATGTGTTTATGGGAAGATCATTTTCAAAAAAGACACCACAAACAATTTACGAAAACGAGAACCGTTGGGGTTACCGCCTTGGAACGATCACTTGCAAAACAATCTGTCGCTTGTTTGCCAGGTTTAAATCGGGTTCTAGGGTGCACCAATCTCGCACTTGCCCTAAAAGGTTCTCGTGTGAACAATCAAGGAAAAGCTAAAATATTAGTGTTTTGACAACCGGGTGATTCTGTTTGAAATACAAAAAAACATCAAATCATACCCAAGAACTGAAAAGTAGTAGCATTAAAAGTCTCCAAGATGACAGAAAGGAAAATAATGCGTTTTGATTTAAACGTTTCATGGCCAGTATCTGTAATGCAGGTCTCCCGATTTGGCAACTCGTCCCGATACGAGTTCAACACATTGATAATTCATTATTAAATACATCCGAAATTATCGATGCATATGACCATAGACACAGTATTTCTCACATCAATACCAAGCTAAGCAAAACTGCAATCAATTAGTGTTCAAACAAACAAACGATCAAACCGTGAAACTAAAGAGAATATTTAAATAGAATTTCTAATTTACTATATAATGGGTTTTTTCATAACAATGACAGAAGTTCTAATACAGAGGTATTTTACTGAAGGTTTTTATCTATATATAATGATGATTTTTTATTCAATAAATTGCCGTTATTCAATCAAATCATTCTCACGTCAGCGTGTAATATTTGGTATATATCGTTTTGTAGATTTCTTTATAAACAAAATATATGCTTCCCTATCTTAACTTTATTGTGCAGCCCCTACTGCTGATCTGTTAGATATTATATGTACTTGTAGAACGAAAGAAACTTAATGTTCGCTATTTCGTTCGAACATTAAAATTTAGTTAGACCGAAATCTAAATATTGCTTGTACCTCTACGTTTAATATAGAAAATTACCTTTTCCGAACGGTTTCATAAAATGACCCTAAATAAGGTATTTGTCTTACGGCTTTTACTTATATAAGTCTTTTAAAGGAAAATGATCCGACAGCCATATTTAAAATACATGTGCTGTACATGTATAGAGTAAATAATTTTGATTTCTTTTAATTTTAGTAATCAGTTGAACACTTAAACTAGTAAACTGTATATTATGGTAGAAGTGCTAAAATTTTACAAATCTTATTAACATTTGAATAACTGGTGTTTTATAAGCTATTATTTCTTTGGTTCGTGTATCCTTCCTTTGATCCAGAAATGATGTTTTACCTTTCGCTGATAGTTTACTTCTAATTAATACTTTCCAAATATGTGGTATTATTTTATTCACATTATTATGAACACATGTTACAGACAATTATGTTTTATACATTTTTTTGTGATAATAGTTATTGACTATTTATTTTATGATAGTAGTGAAATCAATGAGTTTTCTTAATTAACTACATTGTGAAAAATATAAATTTTTCAGTAGGGATATACGTTAACATCACAATGTTTAAAATATCTCCATTTTGTCACCATCATCACCATCATCACCATCATCATCATCATCATCATCATCATCATCGTCTTCGTCGTCGTCTTCGTCATCATCATCATCATCATCATCATAGTCGCAACTGCCACCCCACCACCACCGACATCATCAGAGCCACCACATCCATCATCACCACGACCACTACCATCTTCATCATCATCACCATAATCATTATTTTCTCTATCATCATCATCATTATAGAACTGCCGACAATTTCGTTGAAATATACAAATTTTGTAAATTTTGTAAATGAACATGTAAGGATATAATGAAACTACTACATAATTATGTCGATTTTGGTCTAAAAACGAATTTCAGTTCTCCTTTTCATATATTTGTATTGTTTGTTAATATACAAATTTTGTAAATTTTGTAAATGAACATGTAAGGATATAATGAAACTACTACATAATTATGTCGATTTTGGTCTAAAAACGAATTTCAGTTCTCCTTTTCATATATTTGTATTGTTTGTTAAAAGTATTGTATCGATGTTGTATTCCAACATAAATGGGGTTACCCTGAAAAGGGGCCTGAAAAAAAATCATCATCATCATCATCATCATCATCGCTCCAACCATTTCCATTATAATCACCATCCTGATCATGACCATGATCATCATCATCATCAACATCATCATCATCTCCACCACTACCTCTTCCACCACCAACATCATTATCATCACCATCAGAGCCAGCTCTTCCATCATCACCAACACCACCATCATCTTAATCATCATCATCATCATCATTATCCTCTTTATCAGCATCATTATTACCATCAGCTGTTATATTCATTAATAGTTAACTTGAGAATTCATAATAATAATGTAAGAAACTAATTAACCAAATATTAGCGCCGAAAAGACTCTGTGGGACTAGAGCGACGTCAGACGTCGATGATGACGTTAAGGACATGAAATGAACGTTATTATTCCTGTATGCACAATGTGAAAAGAAGAAACTGTAGAATTGTTGTAACATTAACAACTAAAGAAGGCCAATGGCCGAAACGTATTAATAAAGAGTGTGCTTTAAACTGGTTATATGCTTATTATCCCTGCAAGGATAATTTAAAGGAAAAATTATTAAAATTATTAAGCGAAAAAAATATGTTATCATCAAACAATTAAATGTCTTAGCATTTCCCGTTCTAGGCCAGCCTATTTTCTTTGATTTTTCTCTAATTGTGTTCTTGTTTGATAATTGCATCAATGTTATTGAGTTTCTTTGAGTAAAAAACAAAAACATTCAATAATTCGAATGAGGATTTAATATCAAAAGAACAGGGGATATAATATGTTTCGTATCTCAAACTCGATAACAATATAATAAACCAGATAAATTTTATATATAACGGAATTTGAAAAATTATTTCTTTCTCAAATAGTTGTTCCTTATCTTTTGTAAAGGTACTCTGCCTTTACATCTTCATTTGTGATATTAATATTTGTTTGAAGTTTGGTAGCGAAAATCAGACTTTGCAATTTTATAAGCAGCATTTAAACTCAGAATTGGTATAAAAGAGAGCAGTTACACGTAAGCATTCAGTTTAATGCGCTAACCTTAATTTACTCAAACTTCAAAAAGAAACTATAATGTCAAGGTATCAAAAGAAATTGCTCTAATATTTAATATTATGATTCCTTTCTCTGTTTATTTTACCAGTTATTTACGTAACAGCTGCATTTGCTATCTAGCATCAGTGCTAAGTTAATATTACAAACGCTGAAAAAGTAAATGCCACGTATAACTTTTTTGCGCTTGAACTACTAATAACATTAAAACTAAACAAAATGGTATCAAAAAAAATGTTGATTTGACTTGGAATCAAACCTTATACTTTTTTTTCTCATTCCATTAAGGTTTTGCAGCTCATGATATTAATACAAATTGTTTGTACTGGTAAAAAGTCCATATAAGGCATAAATTATCATCTAGAATATAATATAAAATATCGTTTTGATTAAAATACTAGTAAATTATTTGTTGGTATTTTAAAATTTCTGTTTGTGAAAAAAATAGAAAAATATCATATATCTATCCTTATCTAGTCTATAATTTTATGTTCTTATAAGACTTTTTAAATCTATTCTTTTCACATAATATTGTTTAAAAATGCTCTGAAATAAGTTTCCTCCCGACATAGATTTAATGGAGTTCAAGTGAACTTTTTCTATTTACGGACAAACAACTAATCTTGTATACAGAAAAGTGAAAGTGACAATTGAGAAGCAGTTCAGATTAGATCCAAAGAGCTGCTCATTTTCTATTCCTAGAAAACGTACTATTCATCCAGGGTCATTCTTCGAATCAAAAGGTAATTTTTCATCTAAAGCTAGTGAGACTCTTTCTGTTGTAAAGAACCAATGATATTTGGACGCCATAGTTGTAGAAATACAAGCACGAAGGGAATATGTTTTGGATATACTTATACAGTGTTTCAATGTAGATGTTCATAGCTTATCTATGACGCAGTTTTTGCATCGCTCTCGCAGTAATGCAGTGACAGCAGTTTTTTTAAATGACCATGGGGTTTATTAAAAGTTATGTAACATAAAAAGACCATTTTAACAAGTGTATTACTATTATAAAAATTGCTTGTTTGTGATTTTCACTCATTTCCAAGTTTGGGAGAATCGTCCTGTGGATAAAGTTTTAGCTGGTAAAGAGGCTATAATTGAGAATAATGAATTATAAATACAAATATTTTATAATATCACGTCTGAATAGGCTGCTATGATTTTGTCGACTCTTCGGAGGATATTATTCCTAGGAGTTAATAAAATAAGTAGGCGTTGAGAGCAAGTTTGAGAAGAAACAATCAGAGTTTCAATGGTTGCCTGATGCTAATAAGCAACGACAGCATCTGCTCTTAACAAAACTTATGTTGCCGTTATATTCTACTGCCTGGTCCCTGTAAGAGGTAAGTTTCGTTTGTTAAAGGGAATGTAGACCTTTTTTCTGTGTTGTTATTCGTAGCTAAGTTGTGTCACTTAGTCTCTACTCAAACAACTGCAAACAAGTAAATGCTTTTATAAACTTATGGTATCGGAAAATACAATATCATTTATCATTGACCTATTTGTTTGTTGTTGTTTCTTTTTAAGCATATTTAGAATGTATTTGTACGTTTGTTACATAGGTCTTTTTAATCATTTCACTTTTATTATCTGCCAGCCGTCTCAAGATGTCTGAAGTCTAATTAAGACGTCGCAAAAAAGGTTAATTGAAGAGAATCCGAGTACTACCTTTTAGGAAGGTATCACTGTATATTTTCAATTTGGGAATTGAACCTAGGTTAAATCTATCCTAAAAGGATAGATTTTCCTTAAACTTATCCAGGCAGCTCCTATAAGAAGAATCAAGTTCATGTTTAAGTTGTCTTAAACTTGTTTCTTCTTAAAAGAGATGATAGAGTAAGTTTAACTTTGTAAAAATCGTTTGGAGTTAAGTTGTCTTGATGAATTTACCAATCCACCGAACTATTTGTAGAAAATTTAATGTAAAGGCATGCAATCACACGAAACAACAGGCGATAAAGAAACTGTCAATCTAAAAGGATATGTACTTGACCATAGCTTCTGGAAAAAAAATGAAATATGCTTATCAGGAATGGCCACATCCAGCAGACACAGTCTCTCAACACAGCCAAAAAGTAGAAAGAAAAAGAGAGCATGGTATTACAATAATCAGTTTCAAAATGGATGCCACAAACAATTAACAAAAGTGAGTTACTGCCTTGGAACGGTCAGTTTGCCACTGGGGGATTAAACCAGGTTATAGCGTGCACCAACCTCACACTTTTCCGAACAGGAGTGTTTTTCCATAAATGTTTGCAACGATCGAAATAATAAATGTCTTTCATCATAGGCATTTAATTGTTTGCAATTTATGTTTTCCAATATTTTTTTTAACTTTATGTCACTACAATGAAAATTCGCGTGATCGTTTCATAAAAAATATCCATTGTAACCTTTTTTGTTTGTATCATTGTTTTTGTCGTATTTCGCATTTAGTCTATTTACTTTGATTAAACTAATGATGCAATCAGAATTTTTAAAAAATCTTGATGACCCACTTCTACCGTCATTTATAAAGTACGTTAACAAACTGTACCGCTCTCTGTCTCACTTATTGTTAGCATTTGCTGTTTTCAAATTTGTCTAAAATTGATAGGAAAGCCTGTCAAGTAGGAAAATCGGATTATTCTACATCTCAAGAAATTGATGATATGTCTAAGACCCAGTAAGAATCGCGGGAGTTGGAAGGATTGTCTCTGTTTCGAGTGATTTACATGCTTTAAGTTCTCCATTGAAATGTCATTCATTAACATGTGGGTACTACTTAACGCTTGCTTAGGATCGTTCAATGGGTGGTGGATACCATTTCTGCGATATCTGATGTCACAGTTAAGATCTTTGTCCGATTTCCGCCATGTCGCACTGGCTATTTGAAGACGAAAAATATCTTATCAGACATGCTGGCGAAAGCAAGAGAGGATGCATGACCCTATGTTAAACTGCCCCAATGTTGACACATTGTATTACAACATATGTATGCATACCTTGGCTTTAACTAAGGTATATGTATTCTCTCCGCGCATGTGCGCCGAAAGCCGAGAATGTTAAAAATATTTCTGAAGACATATGAATGTGTCTTAGATCTCTTGTTCAATGTTTCATTTGTTCTTCGTTTGTCGTCGTTTTGATTTTGTCAATTTTCTTCTATTGGATATACACAACATAATTCAGTCACCTCGGTGTATGTACAAATCTTATTGTAATATGTCCCAGAGGCTTTTAAATGTATAGAAAAAATGATGTTAATGGAGTACTTTAACAATTAATTAATTGTAATTGTGTTCGAAACAAAAATCTTCGTTCTATCGCATCTCCTATCAATTTTTTTTTCGCCATCTCTTTAGTTTGATATAAAAAATGTATTTTGTTACATGCAAAAAAGTGAAATATGCATATCAGGAATGGCCACATCCAGCAGACACAGCCTCCCTACACAGTAAAAAGGTAGAAAGGAAAATAGAGCATGGTTTTGAAATAATCAGTTTCAAAGAGAATACAGTCACGTTTCTTTTTCGAGATGACCTCTTATTCAGATTCTTTAAAAGAAAATGTGCACGGTAGAGTGTTATAATTTCTCAAAATAAGCATTAAGCTTGCTCAAACCGTACAATGTCAGATATGTTTTGAATTGCTGCTTTAAATAGAAAAGTCTCGTAGTCACAACAGATTGGTCGTTTTCGCAAGATAAATAATACCTTCCTAGGTGAGCAAGTCATTCCAATCGTGTCTAATGTTGATAGCTATAAATGGAAAATTACGTTCAATCTAATATATAAAATGACTCACTGGTTGTGATTGTCTTCCAAATTCGTCTACATATGTATTAAAGGTATTAATATATTTTCTTGTAGTTGTTGTAAAAGGTTTGTTTGTATCTGTCAAAAGATTTCATAAATAGATTTTTTATTCAAAGTTTGGCCAGAGTTTCGCGAACGCATTTTAATGTGACCCAAAGACAGGTACATTAAGTTCAAACATTGTCGAAAGTTAAGTGCATATTATTTTGTCTATTGCTTCATTCCTTCTAGGGCGAACTATTCAGACTTGTCAGGCATATTTTTCACGACCGTCATTATATCCCTATACCTATCATTTGATCCAGACGCCTAGCAGACAGACAATCCGTAACCATTCACTTTTTTGTATCTCATTGTAAAGAACCATGTAATCATGGATGTGAAATAAGGCTGAAAATTCTAGAAAGTATTTTGTGTGTCAAAATATTTAGCGTTGTTGTACATATGCGTCTCAATGGCATACATTTTGATTTGAATTTTGTTAGCCATATTAATTCAAATGTCTTGAAATACAAATAATCTATCTTAAAGTAAATGTGTGTTCATAGAAACTATTCGATCGAGCAATGTTATAGTGGTCACATGTTTATATTTATCGAAGAATTGCCATATATAAACATTTATATTGTTGATTTTTTAAATATCGAGGGACTACTTTGATTTTTTATAAGTCATTCAGTAAATGTTAGTTAGCGTTCATTTTGCATTCAAACTCATATGCAAAATATGTCCAGCCACCAAACAAATACTAGTGCGACTTTTTAAGATTACTGTAACAGTTGCAAAACATTACCCAGAAAATAATAATAATTAAATATTTTGCGCCAATTAGTTGAATTGTTAGAAAATAGATAAATATAAATGCTTGATCATTGTAATACTGAATTACCTCTTCGTTCCAATAGAAGTAAGAGTGTTGTCCTGCAAAAACAGCCGGCTAAAACTGATTCCGGGAAGCTTCAAACGCATCAGAAGTTAAGGAAATGCATATTACCTGCACTAAATATTGAAAGCGGGTCAATCAAAAGTTCAGTGATTAGTAATGTTACATGATCTTAAACTAGTAAACTATTAAATAGTTATTGAATAATATGTTTCAAAACAACGATATTGTTGGCAAAGATAAGCACTCAAAGTAGCATACTATTAGATGTTTTATTTTACGCGTTTGCACAAATTTAAACATAAGTTCAGTGTTAGTATCCTTGCTTAATTTCGTGTTATATTCGCGATTTCTGTGTCAACCCATTACGTATGAACGACTGTAATAATGTATTTGATAAACGAAAAATTTAGCATCGACAGAAAATAATTCAGTGTTCGTACAATATATGATGACCTACCAGCTGGCACCTCAAAACTCCAACCTCAACTGTGCATCTATCGTTCATTTTTCACAATTATTTCACATTTGTCTTTGCGTCAAATGAAAAATCATTTCTTTGCATTTATTATTATAGAGTGTTAGTCATCGAGATATGTATAGTTTACACTCATGAATCATTCTGTGTTTATTCATAAACCGACTTTACATCGTGATTTACACAAATTCAGATTTCATTTCGTAATACTTTTGATTACGTTCTGTGTGATTGTAGTTTTCCGTGCGAGATCTAGAAGTTAGTATGTCGAGAAATTTATGCGACGATTGCCGATGATCGTCTAATGGTCTAGCGAGCCTTGAATTTAGCTCCGTCTAGACATCGGCGTCAAAACAATATTGACATTGGGACTGTTTTATATAGACTAAGTGTAGAATGAAAATGAGCGAGGACAGTGTAATTTATATAATTTATAATTTAATTTTTTTTCATAAAATATTAGTTTGACTAACCATTCATGAATCAAGCAATATAATTATGTATCATGTTAGAATCTTCATAAAAAAGCATCAAACAATAAATGCTCTTGCGAATGATTCTATTCTTAATATGCACGTTTTTTTTTCACTTTTTTAATTTTTACAAACTCATTGAAAATAAATTATTTGCTAGTCTCGTGACACAAATTTTTGAAACTGCATATTCACCAATAACTGCATTATGATACAGATGTACTTCTGTCACATTTCTTGTACCGTGTTAAAACGCAATCGCGTGGATTATTAGACAATAACTGTGTTATTTGGCAGGCGCATCCTAATTTCCATACACTAAATAATATTTATTGACTATTCAAATTCTGACCTTGCGTCAAGCTGGCGAGTAGTTATAGTGCAAGACAATATATAAGGCGCCCATACCTATGTTTGAAAACAAATACAAAGAAATAAATATTGAGCTATATCTTACCAGGAGGCTATTCGTGTTACAGTTCTAGTTACCTTGTTACAAGTATCTGATACCTCGTACCGTATATAATGATTTGACGGAATATGTAAAACCATAAAGAAAGTTTTAAACAAATGGATTTTAACGGCAGTGATACAGATATTACGTGGTAGCATACACACTTATGAAGTCCTAAGAGAGTTTTCCAGACGCAATGAGTAGGACGTAAACGTTTCAAAATATGCAAGTTTTGTTTGAGTTGTTTAACAAACAGTCTGAATTGTGTTTATTTTAGATTGAGTGGCTGCATTTTCTTGGATTATTTAGACGGTAAGTTAAACTTGCAATATTTTATTGATAGTGATTAGACAGGTTGTTCACTTTCTTAAGTTACTTAAACAATTGATGTCTTTGCCTTTGAAATGGAGATATTAACCGCCATATTTCAATTAAAAACAACTTTTAAAACATTGAATAATTAACATTAGAATCAGTTTTATATTTTTAAAAACGTACCGAAAACAATTTTGAAAACTGGATAATTTTATCAAACCGTAAAATTTACTAATCAGATAATGAAGCTCTTGATTACTGAATTTATCGACAGAAATACAAATTCAAATGATTGCTTTTGTTTTATTTGGCACGCTAGGATTCCTTTCTGCGAACCGCAGTGATATTTTGCGGTTTCTTGTGTTCCTAATGGGTGCATAAAAAGTCAGTCGGTTTACTTTTTGTAAACTATCTGCTCTCTTAAAAAATGGAGCACTTATAAATGCAAGACAATTTCATTTGAAAATTGAATACCAAAAGTTGAAAAATTATAATAAACTATGTTAAGACACAATTATTGGTTTTATTATTATTATGATAATACAGATTTTGACAACTAATCATTTTACTCTTTATTACCACACATTTAAAATAGTTTGGCATTTCAATATAATGGAAATTCAAGAGAGGTATGTATTA
Organism: Corbicula japonica; assembly: GCA_038501625.1. NCBI lineage: Eukaryota > Metazoa > Mollusca > Bivalvia > Venerida > Cyrenidae > Corbicula > Corbicula japonica. Next base: position 785,689 of record JAZAYU010000160.1, read on the forward strand.
GAAATAAAGATAAAATTGCTAAATTTATAAACAAATTGTCTTGTACTTTAAAATACAAAGTTACATTTAAAAGAAGAATTGCATTATACTCATTTTATATAACCACTGTTCACATGAAAGTAAAAAAGGTACGTAGGCTTACGATAAGTACCAGTTATAAGAGAAAACTTGTATTCGATGATAATTAAGTAAAAGAGGTTCCTAGTAGATTTCCCATTCTTTTGCCCAGGTGCTGACACCTTCGTTATTTCTACCGGTATCTTGTTGCTGAGGCCATTATTACAAAAATAAACGGTCTGTACTCCAAATCACCTTTATGATGTATGATTAATAATACCACTTTGTTTCATAGCTTTGATTCTATGGTTAAATCAAAGAAAACCTGCTGCCTAATGATCAGAATAAGAATATTCGATACTGATTTGATTTGTGAAGATGAAATCATCGTTCTCTATCTGAAATATGGACTTAGCATACATTACATGTAAAGTTCATATCATTCCCATGTTGCAGATATCAATTTCTCACGAAGCTTTCGTGTAAACAATTAGACGTATCTTTACATTACTACTCGTTTATTTAATGAACATTTCCCAGACATGTACTTCAACCTTCAACGTTAACATGTTTTTTCCAACAGAGTATAACTGCAACATTTATTCCATCAAAACCATATGTTTGGTTGGCTATTCAGTATTATTCGTTGATTTCATTTATGAAATAACCTAAATGTAAGTTACCAGTTGAGTTTTAGAAATATTATATAACTCATGCATTTTATAGCTTGTACGAAAGACGGTATTAAATAGTAAATTAATATAATTGTAGAAAAAAATTGACATAAATAGTTTTGTCCACTTTTATTTCATCACAAACCTACCAGTGCCTACCCCGGTAGTGTTTTAAATTTTATCTATTGTGGTAATGAATTTCCCGAATTTTAAGGCACACGCGCCAGTGTTAAGTTTAAAATTAGGAGTTTTATGGAAGAGTTAATAAATTATTTTAAAAAAAATAAGTAAGAGCAAACACATTACATGTTAAACTACTTTTAAGTTATTTCTCTGTATTCCATTCAGTTTTAAAATAGATTAAAAAGGAATTTTCAGACTTATTGCATCAATGTGAGTCAACATTCAACTAATGCCACTGTCATTGTTCTCTCTGAAATTGCATTTTGAGGAATAAAGGCGAGAAGATTTTAAGTGATATTATATAAAGAAGAAGAAAGAATATTTTTGCTTTCGCTCCACGATTTGCATTTAGTTCGTCTTTCGTCAAGATGGATATATCCTTATAAGTGTTTGCTAAGCGCTTCTGATACCGGGAAAAGTTTAGAAAGGACAGACTTGTATACTTTGCTTTATTATTCACTTACTAGACATTGAAATATAGTGTTAAATGTTCTTCTGTATTTCTTTATACAGCAACAATCGATAAATAATTCTGTCTATAATTAACAAACACCATTCTAGAACGGAATTAGGTACATGATTCTTTACTGAATTAGATGTCTTGTTTGTTTTTCGACAAGCTCTATTGAGTTATATCCGTTTTGTGTATAAGCGATATATATATATTGACGAATGTTGTTCTCGCATTAACCTTTCCGAATAACCATCTTTCTAAATTTCGTGCCGGATTTTAAGCAATATAATTGTCTAAATAGCAGACGTCGCAATTTATAAGCAGTGTATGTATTTGGAACAGGATTCATAATTTAAATGCCTTTTATGTTTATTTTAACTTCATCTTATTTGTTAATATGAAAAATATGTACAAGTTTTTTGTTAAACCGAGAACTTATTGTTTATTGTAATTATGTTTACAATTTGTTAACATATCCAATTAAGTCACTTAAATATTTATTAATTATAAAATACGTCATGGTGGTTATTTTATGTCAATACTGATAACTGAAATTTATGGTTGAAAAAGAACATTAATACATTATTAAACTATGATTTTTATAAATATTTTTAACTAAAGCATTTAAATTCATGTGTATATTACATGTACCAAGGCAACAAGTATATCATTCTTTAAATCATTTCGCGTTTTCTTCATTCGTGTCGATATTTTTACCACATTGCGATCCAAACTTCTATGAAATACGGAAATTGTTATTTCTTAATATTAACGTTTGTATATAATGAACACCAGAACATTCCGAAGCTGATAATATATCAAAAGTGATAACATTATTTGTCTTGTTTCCCGATAATAACAATATTTCATTCCACGATAAGTGATCAAGGCATCTGCTTTTTCTTTGATAATAATTTACTCAATTAGAATAATCACCAACAACTGAAATGAACAACATTTATTATCAATTTAGTTAGAATTATATGAAATTTTCAAAAAGATACAACAACTGTCGTAGAATCCGTCATTGCATGATGCTTGAGGAGTGCGCGATTTTTGAATAGATTGAATGATCTATAATGTGATACATTATATTGATAAAATAATTGGCAATCTTAGAATCAAATACAATAATACAAGACGCCAAAACCCTTTCGGCATGATTGCAGCCAATATTTGTATTTAAGGTGTGACTCGTTTCGTCATTGCACTGCCATCGATAAAAAACACTCTCTAACGGCAACATCAGTTCAGTGAAACTTGACTACTTAATTACATTTATTTGGGCAAAGTTTTCTTGAACTGCATTTGCCGATAAATAAATTGTTGTTGTTTTTTTTTTACTTTTTATCCATGACAGTGTAATGACAAAATGACTAACACCTTAAATCCTATACACTGGCAATGCAGGTACATAGTCTAACATCGATCGTAAATAATTCAGTTACATGAAGCAACATTATTACATTTACAAATTATTTAATTATTGTAAACATTCAAGTAAGTCATGTTAAAATAATAATCATTAATCATAATATCGGCAAGAAGACAGTCATGTGATTGAATCGTTTAGTGTGGCGGTCGTAAAAAGTCTCCCCGTACATATAGTCAGTACTGTTATCAGTAAAATAACCCTTTAACGATGTCGTGAAGTGATGATAACTTATATCGGGGCTATCCGATCAACCTTTTGGGGGGGGGGGGGGGGGTTCCCACTTACATATAGCTCAGTTGGTTACGTCGTCGAAACGGTGCTGGTTCGCTCCCAAGTTGAGGCAATATCATTTAACAATACATTTCACAAATTTAATATTGAGTGATTCTCTGTCGTCTGACCAGGATCTACACTGTTGGCTGTTAGATTCATTAGGTTATTTCTGACTGTGACCAGTGCAGATCCTGATCTGATGCTATGGATATTCCAGCTGATCTGTATCTACACTGGTCGCATAATTGTTAAGACGCGTACATGTCGAGTAAAGGGTTAAGTACTTGTAACAGAGCGTGTATCTATTTTTATGGGTATTTAATCACGTGATTGCTTAGTTAATAATAATCAATAATTATAGTTAATAATAATCGATAATATTGTCAGTTCTGGAGAGCAGACTATGATGATTCTACGGTAGTTTGCATAATGTATCTCATTTGTCTTGCCCTAAATGTATTGTTTCTCGTGAGAAAAGTTTCTGTTGTGAACTTTGTACAGGAAAAGAGGCGATCATAATTATGCCCAAACTATTACTATTATGGTATGAAGTTTTGTCATTAAACGTCCGTTTATGGACGAGTCGGGGGGGGGGCAAATTATATAATGTTCGTTTATAATTTTAATGCATTTTATTGTGTATAAATTTAAATTTTGACAACCGATCTAATTAATTGATATATGTTTATAAATAAATACAACATTCACTGTTTGATTTTATGTCAGCTTGTAAGTATAACTATTGTTTGACGAAATTACTTTTTTGTCGATTGATGTGAATACGTGACTCGGGGTTTACAGCTAATCCTTACATTTTCCGGCATGCCGAGCATTATCTCTTCCCAGAACTTTTATTCGCCCCGTTATATCGACATAGAAAACTTCAGACTGAAATTATCGTAAATTTAACATTTTGGTCACTTTAGAAAGGTTTATGCTTAAATTTAACATTTTGGTCACTTTAGAAAGGTTTATGCTTAATAGATATTTTATTTTGTCTTAAGACCCAATTAAATATTTGGGGGAGGGGGGTGGTAATAATTTATTTATTGTATCACTATCATGTCATTTTTATGTTTTATTGTTAGCTGGGATAGCAGTTATGCAGTTTTAATTATTTAGGTTTTAAGTTTGTTACAAATTAGAAACCAAACATTGAAGCTTAACTTTAAACATTAAAGATAAATCTCCATATATGCACGCTAAAGAGGCTATAGGCGAAACCTTAAAATCTTCGAATAAAGAGAACTTTGTGCACAAAGCTCTGGTATCTCTCAAACTTGAAGGATTTATGCTCAGTAATGAGTCCAACTCGTGTGCCAAATTTCATGCGTAAAAGGTGCCGGCAACCATGCGAGCCCTATTGTCCATATGTGCACGCTAAAGCGGCTATAGTTTTCAACCTCATTAGTTATGTTAAGTTTTAAATGCTTCCATATCGTATTGAATATATCTCAGATTTTAAGGAATAAATTAACTAGTTTAACATCATTTGATAGCTTTCATGTATATGTACAATGTATTTATATTTTGATTAGTAAGTCATTCATTATTATACAAGTTAATTCAATAAAAGTGGATATATCATATAAGTTAATTCAATATAAGTTGTTTTCTTTTATTTGATAATTTAAGAGTTTATCTTTCACAGATGAAAACTGTTAAATTTATCCTTCACTTATTTGATCGTGGGAGGCATTCACGATTTCGACGTAATGCAACTTAATGAATGTAGTGGTATCATTATAAAGGCATTCGATCTGACCTAAGTCATTCTTTACAACAGCGTCTAGTTCTAGATACACGGGATGTGGGCGATTACTATCATTAGCACTCTCACACAGATACGATATTTATCAGGTGATAAAGTTGTGTAAACACGCACCTTTTTGTTTATTGATGTTACAACTATGATGAATTAGCTAATGATTATTGATACATACACTATATGATCTTAATGATGCATTACCTACATGTCATTTATTTCCTCCATTTCTGAACAGTATACTCGCGCAAAATAACCGATCAATTTAACAAAAAATCAACTTTATAAATAAGAAAACATTTAAAGACCAGAAGTGCTTGCAATATGAAAGAAGGAAATCTTAAATCCAAAATAAAATGCACATAATTCCAGATTTCAATGAAATGTATCAACGAAAAGCTACACATGTATTTTTCTCCTTAATATCTTTAAATGTTCCAAATATTTCTGGCATATTGTTGACAGTTAAAATGTATACACATTTCTTGTTTTCTTGGTTTGTTATAACAGTTTTAGAACATAAATACTATTATATAAGTATTTACTTGATACTTTATCAAATGATGGCCTTATACATTTTTACGACCATAAGGGTAGCCCTTATTATGGTAGAAAATTTATACAGATTTAAACAAATTGTTTCACGTGGAGTTAGAATAATCAGTTTTATTATATTAATAGTGCTTGCGCTGAAAATGAAAACTGAAATTGTTAAACATGATCACTAATAAAGATGACAAATACTGCATTTTTAAGTTAATGCTTTCGTTCTATTTTAAAGGATTTCTTTCTATAATATCATTAAAATATCCAAATCAAATTCATTTTTGGTTATCATTCTTTACAATTGAATTTCGTTATAATGAGAGCACGTTCGTGCCCAGAGGAATGTGAATAATCAAGATGGAAACTATAAGGACTGTTCAAAAGGAATATCGTGCAAATCGATTCACATCTCTGAGGCATCTTTTTATTTGAAAATACAACCTCATCTATCATATGCTGCAGAATTCAAAAGAAATCCTCCGCTCACAAAATGAATGGAATTTTTTCTGTGCTCATTAAACAACTCTGACAGATGTGGCTAATAAGTAGAGGTCGGCATGATAAGATGAACCAGGAACCGTGTCTGATTAGGAATTAACAAGCATTCAGTGTCGGATTTTTAGAAATGCAACATGATTGTGGGGCTGTTTGGCGGGATGAAAGAGAAGACTCGAATATCGGACCCCTGGCTTACCGTGCCTTTGCTCTAACAAATGAGCTGCCTGATTCGAATTCTACTACATTTGTATGCTGTTTGTATGGATCGTTTATGATGCTTTGTTACGAAGGAGAAAACCAGCAATAATCCAATGAAGTTGCTCAAAATCAAATAACAAATTAAATAAATATGTTAAATTATGTTCATCTGGCGTATCTATGCTCAAAAGTTAACTCTCGGAATGAAAATATGAATATTTAGGATACGTGGTCACATATACTTTAAAGATTATATTTATATAACAATAGTTATTATTCTATTTAACATCTAACTACTCAGTGATTTTGTTGCAGCAGTTTTGTTACTAGTTCACAGTAAAAAAAATAAACGAAAAAAAAAAACGAAAATAATAATATCTTTATTAACCATCAGTTAAAACTGTCTGTCTGTTTATGTAGCATTAAGTAAATATCGCCGTGTTGAAAAGAGACATGTTACTGTTTTTAAGATTTGTCTAATATAATTAATTTCAATGATTTAGTTTTGCTTAATATTTAGCAGGTAAAATCTATATAATTTAACAATTTAAAAAACAATCAGTAATAAACTATGTATTTATTAGATATGTTTCTCCTTATATCATTTTTTTCTGCGATGCGGGCAGTGGGCATATAGTAAAATGCGTTCATCGAACAAAACTCGGAAGAGAACAACGGTATCTATATCTTATTATAGGTGATGGTGATTGTGTTATCCTTTTTAGACGGTCTGCATTCATCAGCAATCTCATCAAATCGCTGCAAATATTTCCTGATATTTATCGATGATAGATTGGTCGCACTCAGCGAACCACACTTCTAGAGATTTATTGAAGCGGCTCGTATTCATATCTATAAACGTGGACGAATCTTGCATGAACTCATGCTAGAATTAATTATTAGTTCATTGATTTTTTTATTTTTGAAACAGATTGACAGTGATCATATTCGCTATGTATATGGGAATAGTACATGGAAAAATCTCACTCCAAAATTTAAAATAATATTCAACGGTTAGTAATACTAAGAAATGTAGAACTATCCCCGTAACCGCAAACCGATCATAGACAAGTTACTTACAGCATTGCAGGGCATGTAACATTTGCGATAAAATATAATGCTGCTTTAGCTAAATATTTACATACTAACGTTATTTATTAATGAGAACACATCTATGGCTATTTATGTACCAAGATTTATTCTTATTTCAAACTGGTCTATCGGCATGCTTCTCAATTTTCGAAATAGTCATTTACAAATTTTGCATGGCGCTTGTTGATTAAATCTATAGAAAGTTGCAAAATCCAGGAATGTTTTTTTTATTTCAATCAGATATTTATAATTATATTGAAAATATTTTAAAACATAAACTAAATATTTAAGGATGTTGGAATAAGTAATAGATTCAGGTGCAAATTTTAACTCACAAACGTAGCTTTAACGTTGCAAATATTTTCCGAGCAATTTAATGTTTTATACGATGGAAACAATTAAACAAATAATAATACATTTGTTTAGAAAATTAGTAACAATTTATTTTATATTTATGAAGCAAAGACATTGTAATAGCTCAAAGGTAATTTAAAAAATCAAACCCCTAATTTTATTTTATAATTTGATTGAAGCGCAAAGCAATAGTCGATGATCTCCGTACTTACTTTGCAGTTTGCATACGAGTATTATATCACATTTAGGAAGTCTATGGCGAAAAAAATCACGATTACATGGAAAACGTTCTATGAGTACTGGTATGGACTGTGTTTTTTAATATGTGAAACTGTATGTAATAGTTTGAATAAACATACATGTTTATATATTTCTTACTTTATGTCCCTCGCTTTCAATGTCTTAAAATATATTAATTTAAAGATCAGTACTTTTGTTCATAAATGCCTTATAAGAAATAAATGGCTTAGGCATTAAAAAAGAGCTATTATTGAGTGTGTTTCAATAACATTTAGTAACAGAATTTGATAACATTCACCAACTTTGGGTCATTACTGTTGTCATTTATTGTCTGAAACCCGTTGTTGTCCATAAACATGTGACACATTAAAGAGGAACGCGTGTTCCTTCGTGCATTGACCGACAACAAAATCGGATATAATTTTGACACTCATTTTGCTACCAGACAACGTAATGTGACTGCAATTATTCGATGAAGCATTTGGGTATTGAGCCAATGATTCAAATGACAAACATAATAAGCAAGACCGATGTGTACACTTAAATACAAGCGATAGAAATAACCATGCAATAGTGTTATATTTCATTTCCCAATGCCATGGTCCTAATGATGGAAGCTAACTCTACAGCTAAGTTAACCGATTTATCAACTGAATTGTCTCCCTTTATGATACCGATTTGGAATCGATATATTAAAGAGACTGCATTCTTTCATTGCTTAAAGAATGATTCAATAAAATAGACTACACAAATGTTGACAACAATAAGCAAGTTTGTTTTAGTATTTTAATAGATTAATCAAAACATATATAGGCCATATAGAGACAATTGTTTGCAATATTAACATACAAAGTTTATCGTTGGTTGGTCGTTTGTTTGTTGTTTGTTATTGTCGTTTTTGTTGGTGGTGGTGTTGCTCTTACTTTAGCTCTCAAAAGTCCATTTTACGCGAAGACTAATGCCATCGCGGGCTTTCGAATTCTATAAACAGTCTATTAATGTATGCATTGTTAATATGTTTTTAATTTTCAATTATAATTACTAATAGGTGTTTTTCATGAGAACTGTTCAATCACCCCAAGAAAACACTTTTAGCTTTTTATGGTGTTGCGTTTAGAGTAGACTTTGATACGCAAGATTTATACTCTTTTATTATGTCAAAACTTTATTTAGTTTAATTCCGCACACGTACGATGTTATCACGAACAGTATTAGTTAAATTCCGCACACTTACGATGTTATCACGAACAGTATTAGTTAAATTCCGCACACTTACGATGTTATCACGAACAGTATTAGTTAAATTCCGCACACTTACGATGTTATCACGAACAGTATTAGTTAAATTGCATTTCTTTTCAAATTTTATCGCTATAAATCAGAACGTCCACATAATTGAAAGATTGAGCCAGTGAACTGATTAACCATATGTAAATCAACCACTAAGTCGGGTAGTTTTTGTTCTTAAGCATTTACAAATTAAATTGGTCGCGCATCAAATTTAATTTTGAAAATGCTCATTATTAAACTATATCCTATACGTAGTAGATTTGTTATCACGGATTATGTTTTACATTTCTTTTTTTTGGCCTGACAACATGATAAAGTTATTTTGTTTTATTACAATTATTAGAGTTTCATGTACGTGTATACATCATCCTTGAAAAGTTTCAGTTATTACACAGTTTTGTCTATAGGTTTCGGAATATTTCTTATTTAAAAAGTTGATAATATGCAATACCATGCGCTGTCTTAATTTTCAGTAAACCTGATGTACTTTTGCGTAAGTCAGTTTATGCATAGTATGGCAAAGTAAAACTCGCAAATGACGGCTTGCCTGACAGCCTATATATTTTATTCATATGATTTGCTCGTATCGCGTCAATAGACTAGGTTTTAGTTTGTAAGAAACCCCCATATGGAAATTAAGTATACATAATAGAAATATTGGACATGCAAGCTATTCCAAATGTTTGATGAAAAATGCAATTAAATCGTATATTATTCCCAACAAACAATTACGTCTTCACGGTGCGGCGGTATATCTTTTGTCAAGTCACGCAAGGGAATATTGGTTTCGCGTTTTAACTTGTGTTTTGTAGCCATGTTACGTGAAGTCACTTGGAAAAGTTAGCTGTATTCCCTTTGAGAATTCACAGAACGAGCATTATCCCGAAGCAAAACATACGATCTGCGGGCCGTTAATGCCAACCAGACAGTTCAATGTGCGATTGACACAAATCTTGTGGAAATCTTCCTTTCAATTTCCGATGAAAACGTCTTTTAAATGAAATAAACCAGTGGAAATATGCAAGTGCACTGACAATTAAAAGCCTTCAGATTTTCGTAAATTATCGGGTTCTTCATGCTTTCGCCTTTGAGTTTCTAAAGTTAAAGAAGTTGTAATGTAAACAGCGTATTTGAAAGAGCTGATTTACATGTGTTTATCAGCTTACTTTTCACTTTCATTTGATAACGATTTTTACACCAACGCGTCTCAAAATAAGTTGAGTGTTTTATAGACTGGCTCCCGTTCCTATGTTCTGTTGTATGTTCCCCTGTTATCCGAAAATTTTACCAAGAAAATTAACTCTGACAGGCACTTCATTTTTCTGTTTTTAAGTAGAACGTTAACTTATCTGTCAGAGTCTTGGTGGTCCGGCAGAAATCAGCAAATGTAAGCAAGAACTGAAATAAACCAAAATATTTGTAAGAAGTTGTATATAAGTATTAAAACAGAACCATCTAGCCGGGTGACAGGCTGTGTTTAACTGAAAAGCATCATTGAAACCGGTATACACTTCCTCATTATAGTTTGAACTTTATTTGAATGAATTAATATCAAAATGCATATTATACATCAATAACTATCACTAAAACTATTTTCTTCAGACCCTTTCAAGTGTGAGTTTGGTGCGCCATACAACATGGTTAAAGTATATTGAAGAATCGTCGTAAAATACGTTTTGTCGCTGAATTAACAAATGCGGTACCCTGTGGACTATCTTTTCTTATTTACTTATCATATGCATCTTATATCATTAAATTATAGTTTATATTGGCCAGCCGACTATTCCGCAACATAGTAAGTAAATTATTACAGAATACTCAGGCAGTTCTTAACTGTCACATTTTATATAGGATATAGGCCGGTGGCCAGGAACATGTTTGCTCCCCCCTTAGGGAATTTTGTAGACATGATTTTTCTGACAGCCTGTTATGTCCCGGATATTTTGCAGTTTGTTTGCACTCTGGCGAGTGGGGCATAAGGGTGTTACGGAGGTTTTAATATGTTACCCCTAAATTCTTTTTAAAAAATACATAGATTTTAAACCTTTAATTCTGCTCTCTATTCCAGCTATGATTTCATAAAACTTATATTTTTGTATAAGGATGATGTATTCTCTTTTGACTGATGTAGTTTTCATTTCAAAATTTTTGCTCTAACCTAACATATTTAGTGTGTAACATACATAACCCCAAAAAGATGAAATTTAAGTCAGAAACTTACCTGTAGGATTTTTGTTTGTAAGCAAACTAAGGCAAAAATACATGTTTTTGAAAGCTGCGTGATCAAGCAATATGAAGAAAAATCACACTGGCAAAAGTAACAATTTTACCATAATCTAATATGTTACCCTATTGCTAATTTAATCATAATATTCATGTTTTTAGATGAACAAGCATAAAATATAGTGCTTAATTGAATAATTGTGCTTGATAACTTAAGTGTTCTTGAAACTTGCATGACTTCAAAGTTTCAACATACATAACATATGTTACTCATTAAAATAAGGCTTATTTTCTTGGTTTTATTTGTTTTTAATGGTGTTAGCTGATATCTATTTGGAGACATTATTTATGTGTGCTCTTTGCAATGTCCTGATGTTTGTTAGCCCTGTGTAGATTTCTAATTACATTGACAGTCGTTTTTTAACTAATATTACTGATTGAATGAATTATTTTCTCTAACACTGATATTGTTGTACAAAGAACTGAACACATTTACAAAACTGTATCACAGCTATGCAATCATTTTAGATTAAACTATAATATAATAATAGTAAGTAGTTTATAGTGTATACTTTGTTATGTTATGTGGTTAAAATGTAAAAGTATACAAATATTGCTTTGAAAAGTGTTACAAACAAAACTAATTAAAATTAATTATATGTTACCTAATCAGGTGTTTTTAGAAAGATGTCTTAGGATAGAGAAAACAAATTTCAAAATCGTGTTATAGTTTGTATCTAGATTACCGTAGAGTCATTCATAATGTGAATATGGACTTTCTATAAACTATATTTACTAAAAACAAAGTTGAAAGCACCAGTTCTGGTCTTTTAGAGCAATAATAGCTGATATTACTGTTAAATAAAACATGTGAAATAAGAAAAATAAATTGTCCTAAATGAAACATTATTTTTTTCCATTGTTCAAAGAAAGCTTAAGAATTTGTTAAGAATTCCTTAAGATCTTTGTAGACTGTTATTTTTCTTAAAGACAAATAATTGTTAAAGAGAAACATCCTAATTTGAAAGACAATCTGTGTTATGCAGGTGATGGTAAGCTAATAAACAAACTTATGTATAGTAATTTTTTAGGTAAAAATTCTTTTACTTGAGTTAAAAAATTGCTATATAATGCTCATGCTGTTTCAATGTTTTACAAATTCTACACTGAACCTTAGTATTTTAGATGAATAAAACTACTTTTAAAAACATTTCTAACATCAGATAACTTAATCAGCTGATAACTTAATCAGCTAATTTTTGTAAAGTTTAAATCAAGTAGCTTTTAAATTTGTTATAAATCAACTTTAACACAATATAATTTTATAAAAAAATATTTATCAGAATGTTAAGTAAGTGTTTGCAGTTTCTTTCTTTTCTTTTCTTATTATTTGTGCTTATTATTAAAGTAAAAATTGGTAACATATTATAATATGACAAAAGAAATAAAGAGAACAATTAAATGATAAAAAACTGCTAATTTTGTTTATTCTTTCTTTTCTACATTTTGTTAGAACAAATTAATGTTATCTGTCTCAATCCAGAGTATCTGGACTTGGCGACTGGATGCGACAACCCATAATCAGTGTAAACGTTAGCTTCGCTACAATGTTATCACTTAGCCATATTGATAGGTTTATTGTTAATTTAAAACGATTTAAAAAAGGATGACCATCTACATCATACACATTTATTTCAAGACATATTGAGCAGTTCACAGATCATTAACGTCTAAAGTTTAACAATATTTAAATTAAAAATACATTAATGTTTAATATCAAAAGCATCAAAACCTAAATTTCCTTTTGTAACATAATTCTTATATATGACCTATTTTAATACAAGATACATAAAGTGCAGGTTGGTTGTTAACCTATATACTGGATTAAGATACTGGTTTATTAAAACAAAACTGGCACTGAATTGTTTACTGTTTTATCACAGTAACAGTCATATTACCTCATCTTACTTATGGTTATAACAGTGGCTGCGCATCAATTACAGGAAATTTTAATGGAGACGTGTATTGCTTGTCCTTGAATAAAATAAATAATAAAAAAATCAAATGATATCATGAATAAAACACATTTTTTACTCATAATATTCTTGATAACACACTAATAGCTTATCAAACGCAAATAATTTAAAAGCTTTTTATTACTAACTTGAATTTCATAATTTCTAAGTCACCTTTCTTTGAGAACAACTTATTAAATTTATCATTAGAATCATTACTATTTCTTATGTATAAAATTGTAACTTAAAACAGAAATTCATCTTAAAATGTCTCCTTGACTAACTAAGCGCAGGCTGATGTGTGTTGGTTCTTAAAATACATTATTGTCACAATTTATCATGAAAGAAGGTATGTAATTTATATCGCTATTGTGCAGTAACTAAAATTGGTTAATACGTTCTTTTTGGTAACATATTTAAATTATTTGATTTATGATTTGGTATTTATTTTTATTATGATATAAAGGTAACTAATAATTAAAAATCATGAAGATTTCAGAGTTTATTTCTTTATAATTTATTTTATTTATAGATAATTTCTTTGCTATCTTTGAGATGTTTTTTGTTTTTTTTGCCATTTTTCAGATATTTTGGTTTTTGGAATTTCCAAATATATGTATTTAATTACATACATTAAACAAGAAGTGTGTCTCAATGTGACTTTATTACATTTAAATACTGCATTCTTATTTATATTAATAAATTAAACAAATTAAACAGAAATTACTTGCTAATGCAAGTAAGAAATGTTTCATACAACTTTTTAAACTAGGTTTTGATGTTAAGTAACATGTCTTAATGCCTATTTATAGACCTATACCTTAGGTTGCAGATGTTTTATTGCATTAAAAATTAATAAAAACAACATCTTCCTGGAGTAGAAAAAAATAGGTATATTAAAGAACTTTTATAATTACCAATTATTTCTTCATAGCATAAAATTTTCTCAAAGATAACATATTCAAATACCCGTTACGGTAAAACGCCCCACTCGCCAGAAAGCAAACAAACTTCAAAATGCGAAGAATGGCTTAGGCTTTCAGAAAAACATACCCTTCTAAATTCCCCCAGGGGGGAAAGGGGGTCTAATGGCAGCTCAAGGTCTAATACATTTATGGCCTGTTTCCCATTTTCTTTTCTTTCGGTAACATATTTCAATATAGCGTTATGGGCTTATGTCCCAATGTATGTCACTGTATTACATTTGTCCTGAATTCTCATTTATCGTACTATATTTTACTTATAAGCACAAATTACTTGCTACTGCACGTAAGAAATGTTTCATACATCTTATTTTACTAGGTTTTTATGTTAAGTAACATAACTTAATCACTATTTTAGAACAATACCTTAGGTTACCGATGTTATATTGCATTAGCAATGTAGATAAGAGCTTCCTGGTGTAGAAAAAATAGGTTTATTTTAGAACTTTTGTAATTGCCAAATATTTCATTCTTACACAAACTTTTTTCAAAGGTAACATATTCAAACGGAAAAACGCCCCACTCGCCAGAGTGCAAACAAATTGCAAAATGCGTAGAATGGTATAGGCTTTCAGAAAAACATACCCTTCAAAATTCCCTTAGGGAGGGAGGTGGGTCTATTGGCAGCTCAAGGTCTAAGATCAACGAATGCTACTACTTATGACGTTAATGCCCTTATCATTGAGCAATGCTGCCTTAAGGATCATTTTTCAATCCGAGACAGAGAATACATCGAAACAAAAAACTTCACTTGACAATGTTTATGTTTGTTTGGTTGTGTGCTTTTTGTGCTTTTGCAAGCAGCATTGTAGAATGGACGGTTGAATGGATTTAATTCACGAAGGCATCTTGTACTTGTTCCTTTAGGGGCAAATATGAGGATGGTGATCCCTTGAACTTTGAATCCTTAGTGAATTCTTTAGCCACTTACCGTTCCAACCGTTTGTTTTTTGACTATGCGGAAAGGCTGTATTTTTATTTTGGCTACATAGTTCACGGTTTTTTTTCGTAACTTCTTTATTCAAAGGAGGTAACATATTTATTTTGAGCACATACATGCCAATCTTACAATATATCCTTCTTCACAAAAATAATAAATCAAACAATTCTAAAAAACGAACACAAAGTTTATTAAAATACTAAATGAATTGATATACACAACGACAGTCACTCTTGGAAATGTGAGAAATACCATATGAACACATTACATCAAGATTGCAACAAATTAAACAGATACATTTTAAAAAGATGCTTAAATGAATTATTACACTTAACTAAACTTGTATATCATACAACACGTCTTCACTATAGTACAATGTAACTGAAGGTTTATTTTATGTTATGTGTTCGTGGAGTCGATTGTGAGAGTTTTTTTTCCCGAGTTTTAATGCAAATAATAGTTGTCGTTTGTAGAGAATATTTCTAAGTCAGATATATAGCTAGGTGTTTGATTGTTGATATATTTGAAAACCAGAAGTGCCGCGTGATATTTCCATGTTAATTGTATTTGAAACTTATTTCTCTTAAATGCTAATTGTCAACTAACCTCCGTTTTCATCTATGTTCAATTACATATACCCCAAGAATAATCAAACACTACAGAAACGGAAAAAAACATGATTATTGACTATACTTTTTGTATTAAAATGTGTTTTCTTTTCACTAGAGATGAATTTTATTTTAATAATACGATATTGTTCCGTATTCGAACGAGTTAGCTACGGATCAACATCATACGTGTTTACATTTTGTAACATGTTTCCTTTTCTATAAGTTCTGTCTTCTTGGCTGGGTGTTAAGCTCATCTTCAATTGACCGGTTTGCTTGCCATATTGCTTGCACGACTGTGATACATGTAGGAGCAATAGATAACAAATGAATAAAGACTTCTAACGATATTTTTTAAAACAAACATTGGAGAAGTATCAACCTGTTTCTGTGTTTGTTCCTTTTCTTGTTGATTTAAATCCAGGTTCGCGTGTGTAAGTATAGTTACCATCTCAGATCGATTGACAGTGTCAATAGCTACTTATTGTTTGTTTATTGTGTGTGTGCTTTATGCATCATTGTCGGGTTGTACGTAGGTTACAGATCATTCGCCAAAGCAACCTATACTACAATGTGATTCATACAATATCCTGACGGGGGACGTGTGAGATTCATACACTCTAGATCCTGGTTTTAATTTGTTAATTCTGTAATTCTTCGTTAATTGTTTGTGGCGTCCTATTTGAATTTACTTACTTATAAAAAAAACATGCTCTCTCTCTCTCTCTTCCTCTCTTCTTTTTCGCTGCGTGGGGAGGCTGTGTTTTGTGAGTGTGGCGATTCCTATATAAATATATAAATATATACAAGTAGCACTGTTTTGTCACCATGTTTCAAGTATGCTGACTTGTAACAGTACTATTTGGTTGTTGCAATTGCATATAACACATAATATCTACTACAAACAAGATAAAACATTATCAAAAACTACCGAACTTGTTGAAATACATTGTATGACAGCGAATGGTTAAGAACCTAATTTTCTGTCTGAAATATATCTGACAGAGCCACTTTCAATTTGCATATGTTTCGTATTATGGTATGTAGAAAGGATGACGTTAGTTATTCGTTTGCAGACAAATGCCGAGCGAAATTAGCTTCTTGTAAAGGATTGAATTTCCAATTTAGGATATGATATTGGTGACCAAACAATATGGATTCTTCAATCATTCAATAACTCGTACTGAAATTGAACGTGATGTCCTAATTTCTAGAGGAAGTCTCTGACATAACGATCATTATTTAGATATTTATATTAAGTTATCCTCTAAATATTTATTGAAGCTGAAAATTATACGTCGATTGGAGCTGGCGATTAAGTAAAGGGTGCTTATTGAGTATTTTGTCGACACGTCGCTTTACGAGGAGAAAGTGCAATTAAATTACGACTTATTAATAGCGATCACAGCTTTGTGTTGCATAATCTTTGAAATACTCGTAAATTCCAGTATAACGAGTTTTCATGCCTCAAGGACGTTCATCAGTCAAATATTAAATTGTCAAATTAACTAAACCATATTCATTTCTGTAGAGTTTATCCAATATAGTAATAACAAATTATTTTTTACAAGTCCACCTCAAACAAAATGCAGGTGAAGAAAATTTCAAAAATATGAAATTTACATTAATTTTCTGTTCTCGCAAAAATGCTTTTAGTGCAACTAACCTAGAAAAATGTAATAATACAAGAAAAGTAACTATAAAATTCGTTTTTTGGTTTCATCTGGCCTCAAGGTTATAAAACTGAGCATGGAAACCAGTCTCAAATCTCAAGCATCTGATTGGCTGAAATGGCGACCAGCTTGAGATTTGAGACTGGTTTCCAAACTCAGCTTTATAACCTTCAGCTCTGGTTGAACCTTGCAGTCAGACAAGGATTATCTTACAAACTTAACAAAAGGCGATTTTGATGAAATACCGACACCGTTTCGTTGTAATTTTGTCGTTATTTATGTTATTAAAGGTCAAAACTTAAGTTGAGCTTAATAATGAACATCAATTATTTTATTTTCCAATAAATGTGTACGAAGATTGAACAGGATAGACGAAAGCGATTCATTCATTATTGGGTGGCAGAAATGACAGAACGGGTCCGCTCTGTACCAAAATCTTCGGAGATAAAGACGTATCGCTTAAGCTTACATGCATTTTACAAAGGGATTTTTATATTACTGAGGTTTCTTATTTTGGAAACTCCTTGTTATTTTACATAGAATATCCTATTATTAACGTCCGTCCCATAATCCTAGACCTGATCACGAGGATTACAATAGGTCCTCAAAGACTTCATTGATTAATAATAAAGATTCAAGACGAACGAAGCCACTGCGTTGATATCAATCGCCTTTCCGACTTAGAGTAAAGCTCTTACAATAATTGAAACTGCGATATCTGAGAAGAATTGTTTCTTTAAATTCTGTATGGGACATATGTAGAATTTCTTTACTACAGAACAATTATGGAAGGTGAAAATGAACGGTGTAATCCGAATAAACTTCCGGTATCAGACAACCTCTGGCGTTTTTGGAAAGGGATGATAATCGGATATCCGACCAGACATTGGTCAATTATACCATTTCCGAAATTCTTTAGAGCACATCACCTTGCTGTCTAAACGTGACACAAGAACACATCCACAACAATGTTAATATTGCGAATGTATATCAAAGACTATAATAAAAATAAGAAGTAGAAGAAAAGAAGAAGAAAAAGAAAAATTATTATTATTATTATTATTATTATTATTATTATTATTATTATCGTTATCGTCATAATTAACGTCATCATTATAATGTTCGTATAATTAGTGACTGTGGTGATAATAGTGGGAGTAGTAGTAAGAGTTGCAACAGTGTAATTGTATATTTAAGATGAGTGCGCAGTGCGACGAATTCTTTTACGCACGCTTGCTATGTTATCAAGTAAAATATAAATAATGTTTTCCAATTCATGTAGGACTTGAAATCTTCTCAAAAAACACAGGGAACTGCCACTAAATTTCATTCTTATAAACTCTGATAATGTAGTTTAATAAAATTTAATATATTTTAAAATTACAAATTAAAAAAACAACACAAAAATGAAACCACGTTAGGCAAACATTCTCAAAGTTTGACGAAACCAAAATTTCACGAAGTTGCGGTGTCAATATATTCATGCCTGTCCTGAAAACAGTGCCATAAAATTAGCATCTTGATTGATGTTGTAAAATGAGTCAGTTCGAGACTCAATCAAGTTAATTGTCTGGTGGGTAATGAAATTATTAAAGGTGAATATGGTCGAAGAAGATGTGGCAAGACTGGATACAGTAATAATGTTTAAACATTATCTGTTGGTTACCGCAAATGCTTCAAATAAATTTTGCCGATGGAGTCTGATCAAAACGTAATATCATCTGGCGGGCGAATGTTACGAAAAGGACGTATATATTTAACTGAATCAGCGGCAACAATAAAATATGCGATTGATCGAGTTCAACGGCCTACCAACTTCTGTCTAGATTTACTACCTGTGCATGTACGTTATTTAACTGTTGCAATTAAATAAAAAAAATCGCCGTGTGCAAATTTCACAATACCTGTGGTGAAAATTGTTTGAAGTTTTCCAACCTGAAGTAATCTTGATACTTGCAGACATTTAAAAGAAGATTAATAAGTATTAAAAGGAAGTAATATTTTATTACGGTTTTTATTTCTGGAAGATATATTTTATTAGAAGAAGATTTGTAAATGTTTTTCAATGTGGGAATCACATAAAACCTGCTATAAAAACTGATAAGGTTTAAACGAAAAATAAATACGAGAGATAAAACATGTCTTTGAAAGAAAATACCGCTATACTCAAGTTTCTTGTTGTGTTCATGTGTGAATTCTAACAAATACAATAAATAAATAAACACACTAAACAACTTTATCTAAAACTATATTTATGCTTACATGTTTTACAGACTGGTTTAGAAATAAAGTCAAACAGTTGAACAGTCGGTCAGTGGCAACAAATTCGGGGCACTTGCTCTAAAATCTTATCATCTCCTGCTGAACCAATCCCAGACAACAACTGATATGTTTCGTATTTGGTCTCATTCAAAACCGTGGCTATCTCCCTATTTCATTCCTTTTATTTGTGGCATCGTGATCTTGAACTTAGGCCGGTTTGGTTTGTTAGTTGTCAAAATACCTGTTCACCTTGCTTGACAATACCTTTACCTTGATTTGCTACTTGTTTGCATGCTCTGGAACCTTAAGTGTTTTATTTTCAGATCATTAAATATCCAACCACTTGGACTCTTATGTTTGAGGTGTTTTTCTGAAAATGATCATGTTATAAATTGTGAGCACTCTTTTCCATTTTTTTTGTAGGGAGGAAATATTTTCTGTATGTGGCTTTTTCAGATTATCTAGTTTATTGTTTCAATGAAGACGGCAAATGATCACAAAAATTACCTTAATGATTAAATAATGATCGATAATAAACTAAATAGAATTCAGGTATAGGATCTGAGATAAAACACAACAACAACAACAACAACAAATGGAACAGACAAGCATGAAATAGCACTGTGTTTATCTATTGGATGATTGCAAAATCTCTAAAGCTACAAGTCTGAAATCACCAACTTGCAAAAATCTTACTTAAAAATATTTTAAAGTAGGTGACTGGACCTGATATGCTAAGTATTTAACTAGATTATCTTGTTTTCTTTTATTGTTTGTGATCTCTAACACTTAGAACTAATTCCACAGAACATGATCTTGTTAAATATTAAATTAAATTTTATTGGTCTAGACAAAATATTTATAGGGTCACCTTATACAATAATTGGGTCAAATTGCTCCAGATTCTTTTTACTGTGACTTTTCCTTTTTGCACTGAAGAGAAATAATTAATGTTAACAGATTTATCCTATTAAAATTCCAAGGTAATGTTCAACATTTAAGATTTTTTGGGGTGAAGTTGAGATTAAAAACTCATTCTAACGCACTAAATAAATTTCGAGCAATCTGATTGGTCAGATGGCGAAAATTTGCGACCGTAAAATTCCTTGTTTACTGTCGTTTGACGTTGACGTAATTTCCTGTTATGACAAACAATCCTGAAGAAGGCATTATGGCCGAAACGTCGCAACGTGGAAGAGCGTTAGAATAGGAATAACCATGCCGTAATTTTGAAGTTTGCGACGGTATACACAGATTTTAATGGTCTTAAATCATTTAACGGCTCAGGCTGCGCCTTCGCCGTTAAAAATATTTGCGACCATTAAAATCTGTGTATACCGTCGCAAACTTCAAAATTACGGCATGGTTATTCCTATATTTACCTACCGATAAATCGAGGCATATAATCCATTATAGCACATGCGTGAACAAATAAGAACAAGAAATTATCCCTTATTATCGAAACGATTTTATGGTAAATATATAAAATTATTTTTTTTCAAAAAAGCTTTTATACAAGCATTTTGTACGGAATACACTAGAACTTCTTATGCAAAATAATTATTTTTGAATATTTTGTGCTTTTGAATATTGAAGTGTGTTCGATTTGTGTTATACAAAATGTTCACAACATATTTTTCTACTTTTATTATATTGCCTTTTACAAATACCTTTACTGATGTATGTTTATACCGGGGGCTAGGCGGTGTGGTCAGTTACATGTAATTTCATTACTGCCAATGAACAGGCTAAATAAACCGAGTTTGCATTATTATCATATTTGTCGTGTTCGGTGAATTTAAAAGTTCCATTTTCATCTACTTACATTGATTACATTCCAAATCATACATTCCAGCTGGCACTGTATTATTGCACGTGTAACAAGTGTCAAAATTATCTAAACTTTTTACGTGTGCAGAATCATGTTTGCATTTTAATCAAAACAAAGTTTTCCTAATTCATCTTTTGCTATTTTTGTCATATCAATAAAACTTTCATATCATTAACTTGTATACAATAATCTTTAAATATATATATTAATCTTATTAGCGTCTGTATTTTTTTCTTTGTTCAAATTCATTTTTTTTTTCGAAAGACGATTCCTTTTCACAAATGTAACAAAAAGTTTATTTTCAATACTGCAATACTTTCACTAAAAAGCTTTGCTAGCAAAATGTAACCAATTAAGGTGCAGACCTATTTAAATTATAACTTTTAGATAACACAATGTTTCATACAGTAGGTCCGTTGCAATACTCATAATAAAAACAATTTCTAAATGACATCTTACTTAATTAACGACAGACATAATCTGATTGTGGAAGATAAGGGTTCTTTGATGATCAGATTTACTTAAACCTAAATTGATTTCCGAAAATTTCAACCAATTTTTATATGAATTGTCTAAACTATACGTTATCTTTCCTATTAGCCTGTTTCAAGTTGAAGTTAATGCACTTTATAGGTTTTGCACGAACAATTCTCTCCAGTTTTCCACAGAGATTATTGAAAGTGCTAATTTAAAGTCCCTTATCAGCAAATAATCATTTCTTTTATTACAAATATACTAGAATCACTGTTTTGAGGTAGCTTTATCAACATTATCTATAGGATAATGCGTTTGTCCTAAGCTGCGAGTTCTATTAGATGTATGTGCAGGTGTTAAGCTCGGTCTTCTTAAAAGATTTACCTATTCAGTATAATAAATGAACGCTCTATTTATTTTATCGCTTTGGTAATATATGGTATGTAAGTGATTCCTTAATTGATGGCTCAGGAAAAAAGGCAAATTATAATTGTTTGATACTGAGTTGGACGACCAAGGCATACTGTTTAAAGCTTAGGTTGAAAAAGCAGAACAGTTTCCACCGTTCTAAATATAGTTCAGACTTGAAGAGTCAAAATTTCTTTAATGATCTTATAAGATATGCGAAATGCACAGACCGAATACGAACGTTGTTTGACAAATAGTTTTGTTGATTTTGTAAACGAACGTTGTTTGACAAGTTATTATTTTATTTTTGTTTTTATATTGGTGGCATTTTATAATAATGACCTCATCGATTCCCGTGTTTTTATAGTGACAAGGTACAATCAATTAAACAACAATCTGTATGAACGTCTATAAACATATCTCATATAGTATGATCTGGTCATAAATTACACAAATCATTGCTTGGATTCATCAATTCTATAAATTCTACAAATAAACAATAACTAGCATGATCTGTGCCCAAGGTTATAAAACTGAGCATGGAAACCAGTCTCAAATCTCAAGCATCTGATTGGCTGAAATGGCGGCCAGTCGCCGTTTCAGCCGATCAGATGCTTGAGATTTGAGACTGATTTCCAATCTCAGCTTTATAACCTTCAGCCCTGTGTTTCTTTTGACACTTTATGGCAATCGAGCAATTGTCTGTTTTCTGCATCAGACTAAACAAACTTATAGCATACTCTTACGAGGAATTCAGAAGAGTAAGTGCAGGGAAAAGTGATTGGATTACAACCTTTATGATAAATATTTGTCTAGATATGTAATCAATTCTATTCATTTTGATAATATGTGTTGTGACAGTTCTGGTCAAAATGGTTTTTATCTGTTGTTCTTTACTGAATTATGTAGCATTTTCTTATTTATTTTTAGCGTTATCTGTTTAAAATGTATACGGTCTGCTTCCTCTAAGATATTCCGAAACGTTTTGTTGCAAATGTGAATACACTTTATATAATTGAAGAACTTGTGCCTCATACAGCTCATACTTACTTGTATTTATTCACATTAAAATGTAGGATCGGTATTAAACATACCGTATAGCGGGTTATTTCTGCGGTCATAAATTTCTGCGTTTTACCCTCAAAAATGGACGCAAAAATTTCTGCGTTTTTTATTTCTGCGTTTTCGGTTCCCATGAAGGATAAATTTCTGCGGTTCATATTGGGTAAGTTGTCGTAGGAATAACACGACTGTGATATATGTACACATACTATTTGTTTTTCACAGATATTTTATTCATGGGTAATACCTGTTACTCAATTTATTTGATCAAAAAATAACAAAAAGATATTATCTATCCGATAAATAACAACTCTCAAACTACTATTCAACTGATTTGAATGTTTGAGAAATGTTTGAGCAAATGTCGCGTTTATACTATGCCTATATGATAAAATGAGATAATATTTTGCGATTTAAATTTCTGCTGGTTTTTTTCTGCTGGACATATTTCTGCGATTTCATCCAAAGACCGCGGAAACGCAGAAATTTGGCACCCGCAGAAAGTACCCGCTATACGGTAATTGCTATATTCACAATAAATGTTCGCGTTTTATGATAAAGATGTTCTAATAAATATAAAGCTGTTTATTTTAATATGTTTATACATTTGTATATGTCATATTATATGTTTACGTTTTAACTTGAAATTCTAATAACTGTGGAATTCAATATGTGGGACAAACAGGTCGCCCTTTAAAAACACGTTTTGGACAACATTGTTCTAAAATTCGAGACAACAGCAAATTTAAAACATTTTTACACCAACATTTTAAGCATTCAGGACACCGTTTACAAAATATTTCTGTTCATCCAGTAGAAAAACTTACATTTGACAGCGCTGCATCAAGAGCATTTAAAATCAGGGCAAGGCTCGTTTCGGAACAAAAAATGGATTAAAAAACTCCAAACTCCTTATCCACTTGGTTTAAATGATAATATTTATCAGAAAGGCAACATTTCTAAAAATCCTGATTATGACGTCTTTGAATTGCTTGAAATACGTAAAAGAAAATCGAGGTCGCACGGAAGCAGAACTAATGGAAACATAAAAAGAAAATCACGTATTCGTTGTTTAATTATGACCTACATATTATTTTAAAACAATCTGGCAGACACGCTATACTATCTAGGTTGGCTTCTCTTACTATATCAAGTCTGCAGAAACTGGATGAGGAAGCCGACGACATCGTCATAAGAACCCATCCATTTTACGAGGTTGCAAGTCTTATTCAGTGTTATACTCGGCATGTTCTCAGGCCACACATTGACTTGGAATCTGACCACCAAAGACATTTCCTTAAAATTTCTTTTTTAAATAAAGGAATAGATTTTATTGACCTTCCTAGTATATTTAAAGATAAAACAGTTCAATCGGCTGTTCCTATTTATTTTAAGAATACTGAATCGCCTATGGTTTGTTATAAATACAACAAACCAACTAGAAATACAATTTTTAATTACAATAAAATTACCTCGGATTTGCAGATCATTGAAAATACACCAAAATCTTGAGAGTGTTTAACTTCTAAATATTGCTATAAGCCTGCCGGTCATATTGTTACCGGTGATCTTAATATAATCAAAGACTCTAGAATTCGTAATTTAATTTCTAAAGGTCCCAAATATAGAATATCATCCAAAATTGATTTCTGCAATAAATGGTGCAAAAGAGAACATGCTGAGCCTAATGCGCTTTCTAACTGGAAAAAAACACATATTCAAAATAATTGACACTCGTATATCATTTTATGAAAGAAACATTGCTTTATTACCACCTTGGCCTCGTTTTAACTTTCGTCATTTGAAAAAAGGAATTCAAGACTTTCATAACAGATTTGTTTTAACACCTGCTGATAAGGCTTCTAATAATGTAATTATAGTGTGACGGATACACTATATTAATATTCAAACTGAAGAACTGAACAGCACTAATGCTTATATACTGACTTCTTCATCTGAGAGTGATATTGTTACTGCACACACTCTACAAATTACAAAATTTAGAATCAGTATTGAGCCGAAACAAGACAAAGTACCTACTATGTATTGGTTGACTAAAATGCATAAAACACCGTACAAAGCAAGATTCATTGCTAACTCTAGTTCTTGCACTACTACTTAATTATCCGTGCTCTTAACATCTTGTCTTACAGCTATAAAAGAACACGTAATTAGGTTTTGTGATAAGGTTTTTGAAACTTCTGGCAAAATTTATTTTGGTCGATTAAAAATTCAAATGACGTTTTGAAATAGCTTAAATCAAATAATTTTCGGGCGTTCTGTTTGTCTACTTATGATTTCTCAACTTCTTATACACTTCGCTCCCTCATAATTTATTAAGAGACAAGCTAACCAGTCTCATTGAAAAAAACGTTTGCTAGAGAAAATAAAACCTTCATCGCTTGTAATGAACATATGGCATTTATTTACAGATGGTTCTTATAATAATTATACTTTATGGACTTGTCAAGACCTAATAGAGTCGCTAACTTTCTTACTGGATAATATTTATGTTAGATTCGGTACCGCTATTTATAAACAAGTAATAGGCATCCCAATGGGTACTAATTGTGCACCCTTTGTTGCTGATCTGTTTGTATACTGTTATGAAAGAGACTTTATGTTATCTCTTTCTACTGAACATCAAGATGATATAATTACAGCTTTTAACAACAACTCGAGGTACCTTGATGATTTATTAAATATAGATAATAACCATTTTCCATTACTGGTTAATAAGATTTATCCTAAAGAACTACAACTTAATAAAGCGAACACTTCAGAAAAGCAAGCAAACTTTCTCGATCTTAATCTGTCCATTGAAAATGGTTACGTCACTCCTAAAATTTATGATAAAAGAGATGATTTTAATTTTAGTATAGTAAATTTTCCGTTTTTAGACCACGGCGATGTTCCCCGTGCAACATCTTATGGGGTTTATACCTCACAGCTTGTTCGCTTTTCAAGAGCTTGCAACGATGTTAATGATTTCAATGAACGTAATCTTGCAATACAGAAAAACGTTTGAAACAAGGTTATCGGTATCACAAATTAAGGAAAACCTTTTGCAAGTTTTATCGCCGATACCCAGATTTAATTCATAAATACATGTGCATTTTAAAATCACTTTTGCAACAAGGTATTTCACAGCCGATTTTTTTATGGAGATTTAATTTATAAACTCAAGAAGATAAAAGGGAATGTTAATTTCTCCCGGTTTTTCGTAAAAACCATCTGTAAATTTAAAAACAAAGGTTACCAACATGATATTTTTCAGCGCTCTGCAGGCCTGGTGATTAACCCTTCTACAGTTGATCATTATGCTTACCTCTTTGGTTGCGCGACGGTGGCAGGGGTTCAAGAGTTTATGAAGGTTTATGGGGAAATCTTTTCTTAAAAGAACCTAGAAGCTCGATTTGTTTCTTTTATCCCTGTCATCGTGTTCTTGCTGATTTTACTCCAGGAGCTCCGGTCTCGGTAAGATCATTGAGTACCCGCCCTTTGGCTTTGCAATGCTATTAGCTTCTTATGTTTTATATGTTTGTGTGCTTTTGCATGCAACATTGTTGAGCCGATAAGTGGGTTGGAGTTATTTCACCAAGACAACTTGTACTTGTTTTTTGTTATGAGAACCTGTTGGGGCAAGTGTGAGGTTGGTGCACCCTACAACCTGGTTTAAACCCCCAGTGGCAATTTGATTTGCCACTGACCGTTCCAAGGCGGTAACCCCTCGGGTTCTCATTTTTGTTTATTGTTAGTGGTGTCATTTTTTTAAACTAATCATTTTATTAACCATGCTCTCTCCCTCTCTTTTCTTCTTGACTGTGTGGGGAGGCTGTTTTTTCTGAATGTGGCGATCCCTGATATGCATATTTCACCTTTTTATTGAAAGTTTTGAAATATTTCTTTGTATACTACGAGGTAACAAAATGGTATAGCATACATGTATGGTATACACAAAAGACATTTGATGAAACTAGAGAATAAGCATTAAATTATCACCGTATTTCAATAAATGGAAAGGGAACTTTGAATGCAACCGAACACGACAATAATAACAATGGTGAAGTTTCCTATGGTTTGAAACTGTATAGGAAGCAGTAATAGAATTGCCTAGAACTGTCCACGCGGCCTAGCCAACGCAACTCAATATTTACACAACTAAATAGTATTATTTTAATCCATCATTCACAAAGGACGGTTTTCATATGACGACGAAAATGAAAACTTCAGTGCAGTATTTTCAATCTCACAAAGTTTCAAAAGAAATATTTAATCAATATTCTGTTTAGAAACAAACCCATCTGATAATTCTTGGGTAGAAACAGATGTGCATATAATTTTTTTTTCTTGTAACAGATTACTGTAAATGTAACAAATGACCCATAATCGGTCCAGAAAATTGAGAATAAATAGTATCAGGCTAAGAATAAAATTATACATTTGTGCCGTTTTGGCTTCACATACACCAAATAGCATTTTAACTTTAAAAAACATATTTAATTATATTATTGGAAGCATAAGACCAGTTACCATAACCACGCTGAATCGAAGCTTGTGGGACACTATCTCTTAAAATCACAAAGATAAAAAGAGAAATTTGAAAGCCACAGAACACGACAAATATGAAAAGATTTCACGCTCGGTTTGATTGAATCTGTTCATGGGAAGATGGCATGCTCCAAACATATTTTCGAAATAGCTGATTGTGATTTTTGACAAATATTTGATTATGTTCGTTATTTTGCCCGAAAATTCCTCAAAACTGAACAGGTAACAACATAATTCTGTATAATTATAATACACACACCTCATTAGGGAAATATGGTCATCACAAGTTTCTGTTAACAGTAATACTGTTGATGTGATGTAAAATGCGAAAACGTTTACGTACTTGTATTGCCATAAAATATGTTACAAATATTAGTGAAATTATCCAATACTTGACATTTGTCTGTTCCTTCAAAGGAAGTCTTCAAAGTTCCCTTGTCATCTAATTTGACAAATTATTTTTGTTATTTACTTGAGACAGTGGTATTGTTATCACACCGCTTAAGTCAGTTATTATATCATACATAACACGCACTTTTAAATTCTTATTATAACAAGTTACAGCTAATTTTGTTGTACATATCGCACCATGGGAGTTTTTATGATGCTATTTATAAACATGTCTCTAATTATAAACTCACATGCCAGTGACACATAAACAGTTTAAATGAAGATATTTTCAACAAATATTAAGATATATCGTGCTTATGTAGCTTTGTTTATTTTACAATATTAAATATTAAAACCAGGAGCAATTATAGGTTTTGCATGATACAACCTACTTGATAAACAGGCGTTTCAAAAAAAAACCCATACAGTTTGAAGGTCGGCAAAACAGTTAATTGCGTGTTCAAGTCAATCAGTATGTCTTGATTATTTAAAGGGAAAACTTGCGGATACTTTGAAAAGTTATTTAATATGTTTATGCTGAAGATCATGAAATTGACCACAATTCCTTTTCCACTACGGTCCTTCTTTTTCAACTTTAATCATCTTGCTCCGCTATCGATTAAATTGCAGGTAAAGGTTCGTTTTCCACTTGATCATAGAGATTCGTGTAATGCGTTGGAAATTTCCATCCACAGCCATTCATGTTTTAACCGCCCACAAACACCAACTCACGAAAAAGTCACAAAGTACAGGAAAAGAGAGCATGTGTTTATATGGAGATCAATTTCAAATAAGACACCAAAAACAATTAACGTAAAAAAAGAACCATTGGGGTTACCGCCTTGGAACGGTCAGAGTGGCAGAACAATTTGCCACAAGGGTTAAACCATTGTCTTAAGTGCACTGACCTTACACTTGCTCAAACATGTACTCATATGAGCAAAGAAATCCAAGTTGTCTGGATGAAATAACAAATATTCAACTGTTTTTCAATATACAGTAGAATGAAAGAATGAAAATTATTCAAGATAAAAGAATTTTTAATGCTAGTAGATAGAATTTTACATATTTCCAAATGCAATTTGGTTTCAATAAATCCAACTTAACGCGCAAGTAAATCGAAACGTTGCGGTAATGTTCTGGCTCTTGCAACGAATATTTACCTCTTAAAACTCGGCAGATGTTATGCGATAATAATAATTTCATACAACTATAAAAGCTTGTTTTAGCACAGAAATATCATTTTTACTAAATGATTTTATAACAGAGGCTCATTTTATGTTCAATTTATTTACCCATATGTTGTAATGGATTATTTGCATCAGTTGAATGGCAAGCAAATGTTATTAATCATAACCTGTTTCAAATCACTTCAATGTGTAACGTTTCATTGGCATTTTTATTACAATGTTTGCTGTTCACACTTAATTTCACCTCAGTGGAATTTTGTACGTAATTTATTCCACACGGCCATGTAAAACAGAACTAGTAATGAATTCTAATTTGAAAGAGTTTCAAAACCATCGTCAACAGTTCTTTCTCTTATTCTTTATTGATATGAGTAAGTGTAAATTCAGTAAAACAATAACAACTGAATATTTTATGGAACATATGTTTTGATACAAAATAATAAAAATAATTGAACATGCTTTCAACATGTTGCAATAGTTTTTAATGATCTGTTGATCTACATTTTAGCATGCCTGATATTTGCTTATGGAGATTTTATTAATAAACCTGAGAAAATAAAAGTCAATGTTCAATAATTTCTCCCGGTTAATCGTAAAACCATCTGTAAATTAAAAAGGAAAGGTTAACATTTGATAATTACGCTTACCTCTTTGGTTGCACGACGGTGGCAGGAGTTTAAGAGTTTATGAAGGTTTATAGGGAAATCTGTTATTAAAAAGAGCCTAAGAGCTCGATTTGTTTCTTTTATCTCTGTCAACGTGTTCATACTGATTTGACTCCAGGTGCACTGATCACGGTAAGGTCATTGTGTACCCGCCCCTTTTGCTTTTCAATGCTATAAGCCTCTTACGTTTCATTTATTTGTGTGCATTTGCATGCAACATTGTTAAGCTGATGGGTGGGTTGGAGTTATTTCACCAAGACAACTTGTACTTGTTTTGTGATAGGAGAACCTGTTGGGGCAAGTGTGAGGTTGGTGCACCCTTGAACCTGGTTTACACCCCCATTGACAATTTTTTTTGGCACTGACCGTTACAAGGCGGTAACCCCAACGGTTCTATTTTTTTTTCGTTCATTGCTTGTGGCGTCTTATTTGAATTGACATACTTAAAACAAGCATGCTCTCTCTTCCTTTCTTCTTTTTCGCTGCTTGGGGAGGCTGAGTTTTGTGAATGTGGCGATTCCTGATATGCATTTTTTTCAAAGTACATCTCAACTAAAACCACTAGTTACATATATGAATTTTAACCGAATTTTGGTCTTAAGCATCATAGAATTTATAAATTTTAAATAATGACACTCGAGCTAACCATTCCCTAGGCACGATTCTTTTAAAATATTCCTCTAAATAACTACTGTAACAGTCGGATTTCCAAATTTTTCCCAAGACCTTTACCAATGTTAGTTAACCCGTGATGTCCCCTAAAGGTACCAAGGGATGAAACTTAATTCCGCTAGCGAGATTTTTAAAAAAATTCACAGGAATATTTGTGCAAGACATAACGTTTCACAGAAAAGCTTACCCGTAATGGTGGTTGATCGGGCATGTTTTCCTTATATGTCTTCAGGGACAATTTTAAATTTCTTCTTATTAAAAGTTGTTTTCCGGATTTCTAAAATATTTTACAGAATCATTATTTTGATGATTTCTCTACAATAACTTTTCGAACCTGAACGTTTCGTTAAAATGTGGCTACTGGGATGGGATACCTGTCATTCCTATTTGTTATAGTTAGGTGAAATATTCATATCAGGGATCGCCACATTCAGAAAAAACAGCCTCCCCACACAGTCAAGAAGAAGAGAGAGGGAGAGAGATTGATTAATAAAATGATCAGTTTCAAAAAAGACACCACTAACAATAAACAAAAATGAGAACCCGAGGGGTTACCGCCTTGGAACGGTCAGTGGCAAATCAAATTGCCACTGGGGGTTTAAACCAGGTTCTAGGGTGCACCAACCTCACACAAACATACAAAACATAAGAAGCTAATAGCATTGCAAAGCCAAAGGGCGGGTACTCAATGATCTTACCGAGACCAGAGCTCCTGGAGTAAAATCAGCAAGAACACGATGACAGGGATAAAAGAAACAAATCGAGCTTCTAGGTTCTTTTAAGAAAAGATTTCCCCATAAACTTTCATAAACTCTTAAACCCCTGCCACCGTCGTGCAACCAAAGAGGTAAGCATAATGATCAACTGTAGAAGGGTTAATCACCAGATCTGCAGAGCGCTGTAAAATATCATGTTGGTAACCTTTCTTTTTAAATTTACAGATGTTTTTTTTACGAATAACCGGGAGAAATTAACATTGCCTTTTATCTTCTTGAGTTTATAAATCAAATCTCCATAAAAAAATCTGGCTGTGAAATACCTTGAACACTTAAACCTATCTTGTCAAAAATTGGAAACCAGATTTCAGAAATACCGGTATTTCATAAAGACATTAGGATACTTTGAAGATATTGTTTTAAAGTTGCTCCAGTCGTATCAATAAAAACATGACTGTCGTAGTGTGGGGATGGGTGTGGGACTTACATACACTTTATAAACATTTTGCTTCTCAGAAACTGACGGACAATTTTCAAAAATTTTTATTTAAGGATTACCCTCTACCAAAGTTGTACAAACCATATTATTTGATTAAAACCATGACCTTTTCTAAAGCTTAATTGGCTTGGGCTTAGACATGTTATTGTTACGAGTCCTAAGACAAGCGTTTTAGAACCATCACCGTCTTCTGTTTAAAAATAACTACAAATGTCGTTGAAGTAAAACAGTGAAAAACTACGTAAAATAATCCATTAACTTGTTTAATTTAAGACTAAGTACATGTACATGTATCCTTCTTAAAAAAGCATAAATAGACCTATATCTTGTTTGTATTTTTCGCGTGCTATTCGATGAGTAATGAATTGTTAAAAGGTTCAAGACATTTGCAAGAAACAATTTTATAGATCGTATCTTTATTCATTTCATCACCAACATCAATTTTATTGCTTCTTTGAGATGTTTATCTATCTTGAAAATTATTTGCCATATATATATTTTGAAGGTAATAACTTAACGTTATCGTCTGTGAAAAAAACCCAACTTATAATAGTTCTTCTTTTAATACTGATGCTTTTTTTAAATTCAATGAATCTCTGAATAAGGATAAAATTAACCTAAAATCTTTTATCCTCTCTGGTACAATTAAAAACACCCACGCAATTTAATACATAATAAGTGGCATGACGTTGAGAAAAGATGGTGGCTGGTGTATAGATTAACCTCACGACACAAACGATTGTGCCACTTGGGGACTGACTGTTACTCAGAACACACGCTTCGGATGCCACATTACTTTCTGGTATATCTTTGCCACGAGCGATTAACGCATCAATTAATAATTCAAGTAACAAATGGCTTTTCTATATGGTTTCAGTTAATCTTATAATTTTCATAATGAAATAAATACCATTTTATTTTTGTTGATTTAACACGTATTATATCTAAGCTGCATAATATATAAACGCAACAAAGTAAAAGTTAATTTTATTATCACAGTTACAAATAAATAAAAGTGTTTTTATGGGTGGGTGGGTTAAAGTTATTTTACCAAGACAGCATGTACTTGTTTGTTGATACGAGAACCTGTTGGGGCAAGTGTAAGGTTGGTGCACCCTAGAACCTGGTTTAAACTTCCAGTGGCAAATTGTTATCCCACCGACCGTTCCAAGACGCTAATCACAAGGGTTCTCTTTTTTG
Source organism: Corbicula japonica (assembly GCA_038501625.1). NCBI lineage: Eukaryota > Metazoa > Mollusca > Bivalvia > Venerida > Cyrenidae > Corbicula > Corbicula japonica. The sequence continues at coordinate 819,110 of JAZAYU010000160.1, forward strand.
TAAATTGTTTGTGGTGTCTTATTTGAAATTAATAATGTTATAATCACATGCTCTTTTTCCTTCCCCTCGTTTTTGCTGCGTCGGGAGGCTGTGTGTTGTAAGTGTGGCTATTCCTGATAGGCATATCTCACCTTTTATATCTTTAACATTGATGAAATCTTCAGTTATTAACTTTTTCTATTACACGGTGATTTCAAAACGTGTCTATTTGCGATAAAAAAATATATGGGACAATGCATGTGCTTACTAAATAATTCTGGAAAAGATTATAGTCTGTATCAAGTTAAATTTCAAAATTGAAGGGTAGCGGAGTGACCACTGGTTCAAGGTTATTAAAATTTACACTGTATTTTACCGAATAATTACATTTAAAACAGCGTTGAACCGAAACAAGACAAAGGACTTAATGTGTTGTGGTTGCCGAAAGTGCACACCACACCACATTAAACAAGATCTCTACGTTTTGCAAAGCAATAAAACAGTCCGTATATGGTATTGACAAAGTGATTTTGAAACTTCTGGCAAAATCATTTTTGGTCTGAAAGCTAGAGTAAAGTTTTAAACAAACTTTAAAGTTAACGGACTTCACTTCTTCATTCTTTAAAAGCAGACAAGCGAAACAGTCTCATTGGAACACAACATTTGCGAAAGAAAAAAACTTGATCGCATGTAATGAAAATAGAGCATTCTCTAAATGAACTTGAAAAGACTTGATCAGGACTGAAGGTTATAAAACTGAGTTTGGAAACCAATCTCAAATCTCATGCATCTGATCTGACCAGTCGCCATTTCAGCCAATCAGATGCTTGAGATTTGAGACTGGTTTCCATGCTCAGCTTTATAACCTTAGGCACAGGTCTAGTGATTCTTTATTAAATAATACTTATGTTAGATTGGGTTTTATATCAGAAGGCATCTATCTGTAATTATTTTTAAATTAAAATTATTTTGCCACTGACTGTTCCAAGGCGGAAACCTCTCAGGTTGTCAGTTTTATTAATTGTTTGTGGTGTCTGTTATGAAACTGACCATTTTATTAACCATGTTCTCTTTCTTTCTCTTCTTCCTGGTTTGTGGGGAGGCTGTGTCTTCTGAATTCCTGATATGCATATTTCACTTTTCATATTTAACTGGCTTTACTATTGGCACAAATTAATATTTAACGAAAGCCCTATCAACCTACGTAAATATCATGCCCAGTCAAAACGTTGACATTTATTACGATGCTTTCAAAATATAAAACGAGAGAACATGGCTGAAGGTTATAAAGCTGAGATTGGAAACCAGTCTCAAATCTCAAGCATCTGATTGGCTGAAATGGCGAGTGGTCGCCATTTCAGCCAATCAGATGCTTGACATTTGAGACCGGTTTCCATGCTTAGTTTATAACCTTGGGCACATGTAAATTAAAGTGAATCTAAACTTATCTGAGGTGAACGAACCAGTTAATATTCCAGGCCAATTTATACACTAATTTCATCCAACCAAAGAAAGCTATAATGTTAATCACAAAGATTGAGGAAGAAAACGATCGACTTTTCCGAGTTTTAACAAAGAAAAGCGAAACATTAGCATTTTAAGTGAAGCTTTCAAAACTATCGCTACAATGAAAAGAATTTCTTACGAAGCTAGACACATTTTTATCAAAAACGTTCTTACCTAATCACTATCCATTGCAATTACCCTTCTGTAGTGCTCTCAATGAGATTCTCTCAGTTTTTTAAAGTTATTGCAGAATGCAGACAATTGCTGTAAAAATGTCAAAAGAAACATCCATTTTTTCTAATTTATTGTTTATTTGTATTATCCTGGAACCGAAACCTATCAATGGACAATAAAACTTGTGTAATTTAAACCTCCTGTAACTCTTCGGAGATATATACGCGTGTCTTTTTCTAAATAAATAAAGAACCAATATTTGTTGCTGTTGTTCTATCTAAAACTAGCACGAAAAGTATATAATTAGTTACTAACAGCTTATTGTTTTACGTAAGATTTTCCCGTCCGCATCGTTTGCTGTTGAATAAAAAATTTGTATCTTGACATTCATAAACTATGCGTTATAATTTCTGAAGATAAAAGATACGTTATAAGCGGTTATAAGACTCTAAAGATCATAATCTTTAGTATGGATTCTGTAATAAACGAATTGTGATTATACTTTGAATATCTTAAAAGCCAACTTCAGAAAGTGTACTTTTACATAGCTCTTCTAGTGAAGGATATTTGAGATAACCTGGCTGCATAACAATGTAGATATGAAAAAGATCACATAAAAGATAAAACACATGTTGGAAATTGCAGATAGTGTACTAGCATGAAAATTGGATAGAGTTGTTCACTAATACGTGAACATAAATGATCAATTGTTATCACCGTACAGTAATCATATAAACAACGAAAAGAAAACACGTTTGTCGTCTGTTGTTATTATTATTATAATATAATTATTAAGTACTAAAAATTTTGAACAATTTATGAAACATTACATGTTTTATTGTTTATTTTGATAAAACCAATGAATTAGTCATCTGCGTTGAAAACTTAAACTGAAACAAGAGTAAAATTAAAATTATCTTGTAAGCGGGAAACGTTACAGACTACAAAATTGGCCCTTATCAAACTTCGTAGTATATTTCATCAAACGATATTGACTCTTCACACTGTATACTGTGTAGAAATTGTGTGGTTACGGAAAATGTCCTTCTTTCACATTCTTCTTGTAGTTCTCTTGTAGCATTATTGCTGACCAGCGATAGGTTGTTTAAACTCCACAGTGACAAATATATTTGACAACCATTTCAAGTCGATTGTTTCGATTTGTCATTGTATTTAATATAAACATGTAAAAGTCCATCTGCGGGCATGTATGTTCAACTCTGTAAACATTAAGGTTTGCATGCGATAGGTTCAGCTATCATATCATATGGGTAAAAAAAGACAAATAACTTTACATTTGCTTTGTTAACACCACATTTTTAAACATGAAAAACATAAAAACATAGATCTTAAGAAGGTAAGATTTATTTTTTGTGTTATGAAACTCTCCTGGATTTAAACTTTCAACACAAAGCTGTTTTCTATATTTCCCACACTGTTCGGCAAATCGACTCTAATTTCTGTGCCGTAGTAAAACAAAAATCGACCAAAAATCAAACAAGTATTATTCCAATAAACCTTTGTTTTGACTTTAATGGAAACCGGCTTAAACATATGTTTCTAATGGAATGTGCTGCAGTGCATACATTATTGTGTTCAGCCAAATATTAAACAAAAGCAAGATAATACAATGTAAAATTTCCTCGGTATTTCAAAATCAGGCAACAGATCTTAATTAAGGTTCTACAAGCACACGAAAACATTATTGTGTTTTTCTCTATTTAAGCCGAGCTATGCAAAACATCATGTCATAATGTTAAGCAGACAACATTGATTACTATGATTAAGTGGTAAACACTTTTAATAATAGTGTGAATATGTAACATATCATTTAATAGTAATGGGATCACGAAAGGGAATAGTTAGTTATTTATAAAATTTGGGGCGACACGGGAAAGGTGTTATCGGACATTTCACCTCAATTCTTGAAATGACGTCATAAAGTTGACCAGACGACATTACTTATTACGCATTTCGCGGTAAAATATCATTATGATGTCAGAATGTTTAAAACAAAATCCCTACCGTTGAGAAAAAAAAGATACTTTGTATTTTTTCACAAAATATAGTATCAACCAAAGTTTCAAAAGTAAAATGACCGAATTACCTTTATCCCGTGGTGTTCCAGAGATTATCGACATCTCCAAAGGTCTGAAGTATCACCGAATTGTCTCAAGATCACAAAAATAAGATTGGAGCCCAGTTTAAAATCCCAAGCATCTGATAGGCTGAAATGGTGACTTTGATGCAATCAGAGGCTTGAGCTTTGAGACTTACATTTAGATTAAGTTTTATGGTGATTGGCAAGGTTTTTGTATGACGCGGCTCTTTCAAAATATCAAGAAAAGCCCTTTTACCAAAACGCAGCCCTTGTTAAAATTATTTACTAATATTCGTTTTATGCGTTTAAATTTGGCGTGATTGTTTCTAAATATGCTACACTGATGGTTCGACGATGACGCTCTCGTTTGGTATTGATTAAAATATGTACTGACATTACTGTGCCTACAACTTCCCTCTCTCTAATCATTGATGACTTTCATCATTTGACATCACCATGACATCACCATGACGTCACCATGACGTAAGATTACATTTCGAAATTAATGTTTACCCGATTTGGCAGAAAAACGTTTTCATAAAATTTTAACACAGATGGTAAACGTATGCTAAATTTTTCGTCGAATATTTTCTTCAATAGTGTTACATCGTTTTAAATATAATTTTGTGTAGTATTTACAACAGTTCGCACCTACTTAATGATAATAACTTGGAAGCTCTTCACCCTTTTTGCTGGCGCTTCCAGATACTTTTCCGCTACAAATATTTACCTGTTTACTCGTGACAGATGTTTCGTAATAAAATATGTTTGTATCATCGAAACAGCTTGTTTTAGCAAATAAATAACGTTTTAAGTTAATGATTACACAATAGCGGATCATAAAAAGCTACTTAATGGATTATTAGCCTGGGTTCAGCGGTCGGAAAATGTTATTATTCATAACCTGTTTCGAGTAACTTAAATATAGTTAGCATTTTCGTATAATTTTATTGATTTGTTGTCCTTTACATTGAATTCATGAAAATGGAGAGAGTTAAGCAAGAATTGTGCATATGCACATTGGGATAGATTGAAATTATACCTTTAACCCGTTTAAATATTGAGTTGAGCACCGAGGCTAGGCGGCATGAGCAGTAATATGCTCTTTTTCCTCTCCACTGATAGGTTGTGTGCGGAAGCTGAGTATTTTGTAAATGGCCATAAATGATATCCATTTCACTTTTCCATTACTGCCCATGAACAGGCTCAATCAAACCGAGTCTGCAGTATTTTCGTATATGTTGTGTTCGGTGGATTTCAAAGTTCCCTTAAGTTTTCATCTATTTTAAAGTTCTTTTACGAAACCAAGCGTAATCTCGATAAGAATATATTTGCGAATGTTGCAATAAAATGTCATATTCTTATTTTACTGACGAAAGCTGGGTGAGTATTTGTTTTTTTCGCAAAACGGAGACATGCGCTTTGAATGGTATATTAGATGAATCGAAGATGCATTTGATGCAAAACGGAAATGAACTGTAAGGATATAACAAACTTAATTTCCGATAATAGTTATGGTCCGTTGTAAATGCTCTGTAGCTATGGCTTTCCAGATCAATGATGTACATTAACATAAGTTGCTTGAAATTTGATTAAGGTTTTAAGAATTTAAAATGAATTGCAAGAAATCGTATTTGCATTTTAATATAACAAGTATTGCCGCGAAATATATTTCATGCAAATAGGTTTAATGATATGTCGCCTGTTAGTCTATCTTCTAATACTTCGAAATTAATATGTAAATAGGAATGTTCAAATACGCTCAGCACGACATGGAAGAATATGTTTGTTTGAATGAGCTTTTTCAAAGGCAGAGAAGGGATATAATCAGATTACCTGCCAGATCTTAAACCCGAAATAAAAGACATGCAATACTTAACATCGGTGATGTTACAAATTAATCGTGCAAAAAATAATTAACTACTTTACCTTTAATTTAAAGATCATTTGATAATTTAAAACTTTATGATAATTTCCTTTTCTGTCTCTTGTAATCAGTATAGACTAGAAGCGGTCGTATAGTTGTTGAGGAAACGGCCATTGATATGATAAGAGACTGCTTAAGGCAATAACATCATCGAGTTCTATAGCATTCAGAGATATTCATATCATTTAAGTTTTTTTTGTCGATGAAATCGAAACTGATTGGTATTCTGTAAATATTGCTCGCTTTTTATTGTATATTTGTCTATTGATATTTATAACAAATGTTCCAGAAGAATGAAACGAAATATTGAATTGCGAACTTTTGATACTTTTTTCAAGTATCATGTTATTATGCAAACGTTTACATAAACTGGCAGCGTTGCACCAATAGTCTGGACTGAAGGTTATAAAACTGAGATTGGAAACCAGTCTCAAATCTCAAGCATCTGATTGGCTGAAATGGCGACTGGTTGCCATTTCAGCCAATCAGATGCTTGAGATTTGAGACTGGTTTTCATGCTCAGTTTTATAACCTTTGGCACTGATTAGAGGTATTTAGAAGGGTGATCTTCATATGCATCATATTTGATACTTACTCCAAATATTTAGAGGAACGCATGCTTCTTTAACCTTTAACATTTAATATTTTGACATTTTATATTTTTCATTTATCGGCAAGCGCTACCTCTAAACGCGATGCATCAAAAACGTGTCGCATATTTAGTTTTAACAAAAAATTTACAGAAAGTCATAATCTCAGCTTTAAATGATTAGACACTGAAAATATAATACAAAATTCACCTTTAAGCATCAAATCATCGGTAAACACGAATTAAATCCGGTAAAAATTAAATTCAAGTACTGTGTATGCAGAAATTTCACTTGACATATTCCCGATTGACAGTTGCGTAAAAATTTCGTAGACGAAAATAATATTTTCAATAGTCAGGTTATGTCCTTTAAACAGTAAGAAAAATGATCAAACTATTGTAAGCTAACTTTAATTATCAAGAAAACATATATTTCTGTCTGATTTTATATGGAAGTATGATTTACATTATAAAAAACATCTATTTATTTGTAATTCGTCCGATTAGTACTGTATAACATTAGGCGGATGCATGATTTGCATAAGCCAATCAGAATCGAGCAATGTCTACACGGCTGAGAGCCGCATATACAAAAATACTGCAGTGGAAATTAAAATGGATTATCGTAGATTATAACTGGAAAATGTAAGGTATTTTTGTTTCTGAAGCAAGAAAAAGCGTAATATTAATGAAATATTGCAATATTTAGGCCTGTCATGTTGTAAATTTGCAGATAACTTAGATAATTGTCCCGACTGAAAATCGGTCGGAACATGCGACAGGAAAACTGCGTTCGGCGATATGACGTCGTAATTGCCATAAAATAAAAAAAAAGATAAATAAGCATTTACGACGTCATATTAATAGGACTAATTTGATACTTAATAGTTGACATAGAATCTTAAGAATTAAACATATTTACGGTCTCAAATATGTAGACAATTCATATGCTATGTTTAATGTTATGTTTTTCTTATCGTTTATCTATATCTAAATTGTTCTTAAACAAGAAATAAAAGGATAATGTTGGATTTATGTCTTCTTCAATAGTTAGAGCAAATATATACATGTACCAATAGTCTGAATAGATATTCAGAAGTCTTTTAATTCTTAATATTGTTATATTATTTACACAATGTCGTGTTGTTGTGTTTTTTTTCGTTTTTGTACGTTACAAAAGGTGCATTTAGGTCTTTAAATTGCCAGCGCTTTAATCAGCTCTTTGGCACGTTTAAGTAATATAACAAACAATAAAACTGTACTTCGGGTTCACATAGTTTGAGCAATTTTATTTTCCGAATAATTACATATCATACATAACTGGGAACTACTTTTACCACCTTCATACTTATATAATCTTAAAAAAGCTGCATGTAAAAAAGACAATATTTTCTGCATCTGTCTATATATTAAATTAATTATGAACAATGCATTTAGCACAATTTGAAAGCATATCTGCAAGAACGTGCAATAATACAGGAACGTATTTAATAAATATTTGTCTAGCGATGTATGGAATGTTATTAATTGTTGTATAACATATTTTGACGGCGTCAGTCAAAATGGTAATTACTCTGCTGTTCTTTTGTTCTTTCCCAATATCGAAAGTTTGGCATTCAATGAGTGAATAGTGAGACATAGGTATGGCTATATAACGCGCACTAAGCCGCTATTATTTTTTCAGTTTAACCTGCACATTTCCAAAGGCTTATATCATGTTAATGTTAGAATTGTAACAAGCTACTGTCATTTGGTCCACTCTGCTGGAATATGTTTTAATGCCTACAGTGCCTAAGGTTATAAAACTGAGCATGGAAACCAGTCTCAAATCTCAAGCATCAGTCGCTATTTCAGCCAATCAGATGCTTGAGATTTGAGTCTGGTTTCTTTTCTCAGTTTTATAACCTTGACACCGGATTTACATTTTCCAATATGAATTGCAAATAAAATTATAGTAAAACATTTTTATTAAAAAAATACGAATGTATTACATGTCGTTTACAATTGTCATGCAGTAGCCCGATGTTTTGTCGTTTCAAGAAAGTACGTTTCATCGTTCTTCGTTTATGACGAAAATTAACGTGTAACGAATGGGGTTATTGAAGAATTGCTTGAAATTCTTAGTTTTTGTTTTGACGATTCATTTCAAACGTTTGTACTTTTTCAAAGGTTGTCTCATGTCGTAACCCAGACAATTTAGATTTACCTACGAGCATCACGAGTGCGGTAACACTGTAATCAATCATTTACACTAAGTCTTACATGATATCAAATAAAAATCATGAATGCAAAGATCTGTGTAATGAATACGTCAATAGTATGTTTTAAATTAATATTTGCGAAATTCGGTGTATTTTTGATACCTTAGGAAAGTAATATTAAAGAACAAGAGCGCGAATTCAATATAACATTGGTTTATCGGTGGTAAACAATGTTATTCATTTAGGCATAACTAATTTCCACTGCTGCTGTCAAGTTGGTAATTGTTTTCGGAGTGTTTGGTGGTATCCTGGGAAGGAGAACATCCTAACATTAACCTAATTGTTATACTGATTAGACAGGAAATTTATCAAAAACCTCATAATGCTGACCTCCCGTATACGAGGATTTATGTTTGCTTGAATGATGAAATGTCTGTATACTAAAAAGTAGGCTTGTGTGCTAATGAAAAAAAAACAACGTTTTTCCAAAAGAAAGTAAGCGTGTACTAAACGGAAAGGAAATAAAATTAGGTATGTAATTTAAGCGATAGAAGAGTGTATAAAACCTCAAAAGAAGAACATATAAATATAAATATTTATGTTGCCTTTTTCTTGTTCTTGTGTACCTTATATACGATGCTTAAAAAGGACAAACGATACAAATGAAAAGAGAAACGGGTATGTTAGCGGTATTCTTTTATCATTTTAAAAGAGGTTTCACGAATGAATTATAATATAAAATGGCCTTCTAACTTGCGCTGTGAAACATTATGTTTAGTCAAGATTTCACAGAAATTCCTCTTTTTGTACGCCCTTAACTTCAAAAGTTAATTACCACCACACTTTTAATTAATTAAAAGTTAACACCTTTATATTCTAATGATATTACTAGTAATGTTTATTTCTCTATTGCATGTCAGGTGGTGCCTTAGTTAGTATTAGCTTACGGAAATTAACTTCCCCAAACCAACTCAACAAATTAGTTTGAAGCACAAATGACCCAACGCTTTCTGATACAAAAGTACATATTGGTAGAGGAAATAACTAAGCTTCGACTAATTGATGTTATCTTTAAATGTGTTTGGACAGAACATTGACTTTACCAACTCTGAACTAGCTTTTTTCGGAAAAAACGACAATTAGAGAGAACTGACAAATAAAGGACAACACCCCCACTTTCACGTAGTTCAAAGAAAAGTTGAAGCTGCCTGTCGTTTAACATTAAATAGAGAATCTATATCTCTCAAACCACAAAACAGTTAGTATATTGATTTCGGTTATCAATTTGGAGAGAAGAATGTTCCACACAGTTTCGTTGTTACATGGATCCGGACTGAAAGTTATAAAGCTGAGATTGGAAACCAGTCTCAAATCTCAAGCATCTGATTGGCTCAAATGGCGACCAGTCGCCATTTCATTCAGTCAGATGCTTGAGATTTTAGACTGGTTTCCATGTTCAGTTTTATAACTTTAGACACTATACTCGGCAAAAACGAAACCGGACAGTGTAAGATTGAATAACTAAATGATACATAAACAAAATATTCTTTCTCGCACCCTCCCACATTAATATTAACGTCTCAAACACTGCTCTAGTTTCATGCACTTAAATATCAAAATGCACAGATGAGTTCAAAATATATTCAACATGTTTTTCGATTTCTTTTTATTTAACAATGTTAGGGCATGAATCTTAATTTAAATATGATAACACCTAGAAATCCGCAACAAAGCAATATTAAGCTAAAATCCGAACTTTTGCTTTTGTCAGATAATTTCGGGTTTATCATTATAATTTTATAATTTGTCAATGAAGACCTGTGTTATAGGGCGATGAAGGACTCTGTTTTTATATTTGCGTAATTATTTCGCATTGTTTCCGTACGCTTTTGTATGTTTATTTCAACCAAAAACTAAGCTAAATCTTTTTTCTTCGTATTCACGAAATATTTAAGATTATTACTATTATCGTATTTCGGCAAACTGTACTCTACAATCAGCGTTCAGCTTGTCGGACTGCAAATCAGAAGGTTTTCGTCTAAATATTTTGAATCCTATTTATTATTTTCTAATATTGCAGGACCAAGACCAGTTTCTTTTCAACTAGTACCTTTAATTTAAGTCATCTGCTCAGTCCTGATCATCTAACATCAGACTAAAAATAAGTATGAAATTGTCGGTATTGTAGTATATCTAAAAATAAGAGAGCTTGAAAATTCAATTCGAATAATGTTTATAAAGTAGTGTTTGTTTTTTAACATAATCCTAACATGGTATCATGTTGTTCTTTTGTTGTCATTTGCCACGTGTTAAACTGATGATTTACTGCCGGTTTATAAATTAGCAGCGCGGTCAACGAACTAAATGAGACTAAGTACGTATGACACAAATTCACAAATACGGAATAAAGTAAATGTTTCTTTTGGCAACAAAGCTCTCACTGTGATATTAATACCAAGGATACAATTTCCTTCTGAGAAATTCCTAAATAGCATTAATAGTGAAAACAAATGGAAGATCGGGCAAAAAGGTATCAATTATCTCCCTATCGGCCACCTTTACCTTCACCAATATTCTTCACAACATTTTCATTCCAATCCGGTCGTGCGATGGTCTTTGCAGAAAGAACATAGACCATATTAAATATTGTTGCTAGAAAAATGTTGTCAAGGCATTTCCCCCAAATAGCGATCAATATTTGTTGAAAAAGTGTCTAAATGCGTATGCTCTTGTCATATGCTTAGCAGATTGGGACGAGCGTTTGAATATTTCAGTTGGAAAACCTCATATGCACCATCAATGTTTTACTGTTTCTTATCGTAAGATTGATTTACATTTATCCCAGGCATATGCGTATCAGGCAGTATTAGGCATTTATATTACTGTCCATGAACATGCTGAAGGAAACTGAGCCTGCAATATTGTCGTGTTAAGTGATTGTCGAATTTTCCAATTCACCAAACGGAATCGATTTTCCCATTCTTTATCTGTCCAGTTCTTATGGTTTTAAATTAGTTTCAAATAGGTTTTCATTTTAGAATTACACAAATCTCTTCAAATTTAATAAATTAAATAGCTTATTTACAATATTGCTTTGAGAAAATATAAATTACGATATAATTGATACGTCACTAATTTGATTTTCCAAAATTACAAACCAAACAGTTACTAGAATTTTTACCTCATGGGCGGGTTTGTAATCATTACATTAATTGAGATAAAAACCAGGAAATAATTAAATCTCGCTTCTTGATGCATGATTATTTAAACTGTGGATGACTTTAAACTGGATGAGCTAATGACTTTATGTAAGTCGTCTTCAAAACCCAAGGAAAATAAGAATTTAATTGTTGGGAAAATATTCAAATTATAATAATAAATATGTATGTCCAAATATGAAAGTATCGGCAGTATGTATGATATTAAATAAACAATAATGATACGAGCTTGTTTCAGAAAAGCAACTATAACATGCAGCAGCCTGATATTTTGCATATTGCTTTATCCTGGTGTAAAGCGATTTTATGCTTCTTGCTCATCTACTTCATGTTAACCGTATACTTAGATTTTTACAAATAGTTGACATAAATAGTCTAAGCAACTATAAAATGCAAAAGTTTGATATTTTGCATATTGCGTTATCCTATAGTCCCATATGATGTAAAGCGATTTTATGCTCCTTGTTCACCGACTTCATGTTTACTGAATACTTAGATATTTACACATATTTGACAAACATGCACAATTTTGTAACAGTTTTGTAACAGTTTTCTAAGCAACTATAACACGCAGCAGCCTGATATTTTGCATATTGCTTTATCCTATAGTCCCATATGGTTTAAAGCGATTTTATGGTCCTTGCTCATCTACTTCCTGTTTACCGAATACTTAGATTTTTACACATAGTTGACATACATGCACAATTTCTGTCACAGTTTCCTATGCAACTATTACATGATATTTTATTTACATTGTACTAGTATTTCGTATATGTATATTTAATGTATAGGTAAAAAATTTGATACCCTTTATACTTATGAAAAAAGCAAATTACTTATTCTCAAAGCGGGGGTATCACTAGTGAGCATTAGCTCACATATTTACATTGTTTAGTTAAATTATCAAAAGTGAACATTTAATGTCTTAGATTTTAGTACTTCTATTAAAGCATTTAAGGTGCAATGGCAGTTGTCATTTCACTTTCATTGATAAAAATAAAATTATCAAAATCTCTCTAATGGCAGAATGCAGTTCAATAAAACTTTGCTTAAATTGATGTTAGAAATGTATGCATATAATACATACGTAGGAGAAATAATAACAGGTACTGTACTGTAACGAAAAATAGTTAGACATAAAAAAATCACTTAAATTATATTTGCAATCAAACACAAATAAGAAGCAACACTACACATCAATTTGAAATGCCTTCACGAGTAATGAGTTACTGACAACATTATCTAAGGTCCTTTTGTCAAACAAATGTATACAAATGTATACAATATTTGATATTTGATAATGATTGTTAGATTTTCGATTTCTTAATCGCGAAAATGGATGACAAAAAAAATAAGTTTCTTTCTCCACTTTATAAGTGAAAGTTCTTGTAAAAGACCTTACATATTATTGTCATATAATTTTACTCATGTAGGCATTCGAATTGTTGTTTTGTGTTGTTTCGTTATTGTGTTTGATTGCAAATACATGTAGAATTTTAGGTATTTTAGAAATAACTATTTATCTTTAAAGTTACTGTTCTTACTTTCTTGCCGTATGAAAAATAAACAAACACTAATAACATTGATTTGTAAAGTAAAATGAACTGCATTTTGCCGTTTGAGAGATTTCGACATTTTCCTGTTTATCTATGACAAAACAAACATGAAAGGAGCAACGCCTTAAATCCACTTTCAAATTGATACTCCTCAGCAAGTAAAATATTTCCGGTGTTGTATGATGTTTTACGCATGATTTACATTATCCCCTTGTTAAAGGTAAATCTATAGATTTGTTTGTTTTGTCAATTAAGTCGTTTTGGGCCAACCCATTTTTATCTGGTTACCATATAAAGCTGTTCTTAAAATGGTTATTTCCTGAAAAATGGCATGGTGTGTCAGTTAGATTCATACTATCGTCTAGAATGCAACGTTTTGTTTGTGTGAAGATATTGACATAGATAAAAAAAATCACTTTAATTGAAATGCATACATGAATTAATACACACGCCGCCTTCGCCCGGGCTGAGCGCAAGTCAACAGTTTTATAGTCAGGTAAACACTTGCTCAACCTGCTTATATGCGCTGTGGGTAGTAATGCAATGACTGATCATGAAAAACGCCTCAATCAGCTCCCGCTCATTTTTTTCATGTCGTGTTCGGCAAATTGTTTCAAATTGGATTTGTAAGTTTATAGTTGCCCGCGCCGTCGGATTGGTGTAACATATTGTAGTAGAGGCATAATGTGGTAAGTCAGGAAACAGGTAAACGTTTTGAGTATTTTGAACTCGGATTTTTTGTCGACGTTCTTGCCATCCTTGTTTTTTTAAATCTAATTAATGTGTTGAAAAGATAACTATAAGCTATTAAAGCGTGTGGAAATTTGTCGATGTCAGTTATTTTCTAGTTAGAAAATTGAAGTCGCTAATATGAGCTTAAACCAGGCATGTCTGTTAATAAGTCTTATGATTATTAATCCACGAATTACGAAGGATCTTTTGAAGATTTTTAAAAGCATACAGTTCGTTAGAAATTGCTGGTGCAGGTCAGTTAAATTGTGCGAAACACAGAAATAAAGATTAAACTCGTCCACAATTAATCAATCATTGTGTGTTATTTCGTTTTCAGTCAGTCGCGCATAGCATTTAAAAAGAACCCATTGACACTTGTACTTTTATGAGCATAATTATTTCATCAACCAGTTGTTAAAACAGGAAGATCGGTGAGTATTTATAATCAGTTAATTTTCAGACGAGAATGCCATTTTAAGTATTTGCTACACAACATTATCCCCAAAGGAACAATTCAGATTATGAATTAAATATTATGCTCTTTATAATAAGTGTGCATGATTTCACATCAACGGCCGATTCTACAATTTCAAAACGTACGACAAATTGCCGATGTTCAGATGTTGTTGAACCATAGGATTGCCATTACGATTAAATGCAAACAGCATTGAGATTACCCCCGTTCACACATAGACGCCATTTCTACTACGTTCAAAGCTTAGCCGAAAACGTGGCCGATCCTGTCAAATCGCAGGAGAAACGTAGTGGAGTCTTCATAAGCGCAGTATGATCGCGATAGGGTCTTCATGATCGGAGAGCTCTACGCTTTCGCCATGCTTATTTTGAACATGCACAAAACAAGCGTAAAAGCATCGTGGCCAGCAGGAATCGGGGTAAAGCCGTAAAAAGAGCGTAGTAGAAGGGCCATAATCGTACAAGCAGCGCGGCAGCATCGAGGAAATCTGTTACAGATCGTGGCTTGATCGGGGATCGTCGCAGCTCTGTGAGAACGGGGGTTATATAACTGTACACTTCATACATGTGTTTTATGAAAGTATGAAATCCATACTCAAAATGTACAAAATAGTCGGCATGTTAAAATATTTTGGGATTAAATGGAATACTGAATGCCATATATTGAGTTTTTCAATTTGAGACGTTTTGTAGATAACCAACATAGCGGTGATGGCTGGACTTGTTACGAAGACAAAACGTGCGAAATTAAAAAAATATCTTCTTTCTTAGAACGTTAAAGCTAGAAAAAAACTATATTACAGGAGTGTGCGCAGGGTGCCCTTCTGACAGAGATCAGAGAAAAAATATAAAGCGGTCCATGTTTTGTATAATTATGATAGAAAATATGATGTGTTTGACAGTGCATAAAATTGCTGGGCCTATTTTAAAACTATCTGACGAGAATGTTCCTGGATAACCATCTACAAAATTATACAAGGAGTGTCGTTTAATAACAAAAACACTTTTCCTATATGATACAACTATGGTTTGCATTTCTATAACAAGATTAGCTTAAATTTATATGTTAACACTTTAGGGGTAATAATATCTTCTTGTGGACGCATCGGGCTCTTCATGTTCCTCTTTTTTTATAAACTGTTGTAGCGCGATAATTTTCTCTTAATTTGCGTGGTTTAAATATAATAGCTGCATGACGATCGTGAATGGGGATGTCATACATGAGACACCAAGGCGAACTTAACACAGAAATATTCATAGTGGGGCCGGAAAAATAAATCTCCTACGACACAGCATAACAAACATTGCAAAACAAACGACAAAATTGTAAAAATGGTAAGAGTGTAAAAAACGCGTTATTTTTAAAAATAAATTATTTACAGAAGATTATATACGATTTAACTGTCTATTCAAGATGAGTAATAATGTTATATAAATGAGATAACTGAAACATTTACTACAAGTATCTTCTTGAAAATCTAAGGCTCTATTTATTGTGTTGTCTGAATTCCGTTTTACTCTTTTCGTTAATGAGCTTACTAGTGCTGGTGTTAGGACATAGGTATATTTTCTGTTAGTCATATTATCTGTTTGAATGTTTCATTCAAAGGAATCATACAGCGGAATATGACTTCAAACGTAATATTTGGAACAAACTAAGGCGGTTCAATTCAAAACTGCAGTTTCAAATCGTTTAAGTTTATGTTGAAGTTGCAGTGCAATTAAGACACTTAAGTGATATTTATTATTAGCCAATTGACCTATTGCTCACAATAATAGGGTGGACCGAATTCACCTTCCAGATAGGAAAACAAAACAATGTTTTGAATGTGGGAAACATCTTAATAAATTCTTACATTTTCCATGCCAGCGGTAAACGGCGATGTACAGATAGAATATAGAAAAGTAATAACCATCCAAGAATGAGCGTTGATTTGCCTCTAGGCATAACTTATTGCGACTACTGCTGTCAAATTGGTAATTGTTTTGGATAATTGGTTTCATCCTGGAAAGGGGAACATCCTAACATTAACCTAATTATTGTACTGATAAGACAGGAAATTGATACATATATATCACAATGCAAACTTTTCGTCTGACGGGATGAATGCATAGACTTTAATAGTAATGCTGATAAATTAGAATAGGAAAAAATGGAGGATCTGTTACATACTTAATAAAAAGTGCAATATCATGAAAGTCAGGATAATAATGTACATTATTACATTCATGTAATAATGTCGGTCAAAAGATATTATAGCTTATGTTATTATATGTTGACAGTAAATAAAATTTGTATTGTATTATATGTAATTATACGAACATTCAAAGCCAAATTAATGGAAAATGAAAACAGATAATGAAGTTTTGTGTAATTCTTGTTGCAGAAACACAATAGCATTTTTTTAAACAAATTAAAAACAAGGAGCACATACGACAAATATTAAGGTGTCATACTTTTTAATTCGGGAAATTTCTTGTTTCCTCGACGACTGTCTTCAGAAATTCTGCAAGCGTTTCTAGTGAAAAACTGTTTTCGGGATTTTCATGTCAATTTGTAGGAAGCCTCGGGTTTTTGTGTATTTCGCCTGAATACGCTAATTAATCAGTTCTTTCTTCTCCAACGAAAACTATTATTTTTGCATGTGTAATTTTGTTATGACTAAATGAAAATTCACACGTTAAGTTGATTTCTGGTAATTTGCGTTGGAAACCATGTACGTAATTTGTGTTGTAAGATTCCATCATATGTATAATATTTATTAATTCATTATATTCAATATTACCATCAATATCCTGTTTTTTGCATATACATGTATGACATACATGCAGATTAACATTTTGGAGGCGACTACAGTTTGAATGATGAACAGTTGAATGAAACATTTACAACGAAAAGAACTATATTAATCTACATAGTTATTACGCATTTAGCTTAGAAAACAAGCATCGTATCTCATAAAAAGTATTTCCCTCATTCTAATTTTCCTGTGTAACGCTTATGAGGAATGTTACTTAGAGTAGATATTAATTGTAATAAATCTTATTTTATTTTCCCTAGAACCTGGTTTAAACCCACCAGTTTGTTTTGCCACTGACCGTTCCAAGGCGGTATCCCCAAAGGTTCTCTTTTTCGTTAATTGTTTCAATCATGCTCTCTCGCTTCCTCTTTATTTTTCGCTAAGTGGGGAGGCTTTGTTTTGTGAGTGTGACGATTCCTGATATGCATATTCTACTTTTTTCTGAAATAAATTCTTGGAGTAAGCCAAGATAATAAAAATATCACCACATTTGCACATTTTGTTTGAACTGATTATTAACATTATTTATTGCATTATTATTCAATTGCCAGACTTTTACATTCTATTTCTTCCCTGCTAAACTGTATATATCATCAGGTCGACTGAATTAATTCATGACAAAAGTAGTAGATGAAAACTGGATGTTGACAGCTATCGAATACAAATACATGAACATATTGAAGACTCGATGCTATTGAGCCTGTTAGGTTGTATTCATTGAACGCCAGGGCAAAACTTAAAGGCCTCCTCACACATAGGCGAATCCATTCAGCGCAGCCCGACGATTTGGGTAAATTTGTCAATACTTGCGAATTTTGAACGAAACTTTTCGAAAAGTTATTACATAATTTGAAATATGACGAAAGGCAAACGTAGTGGAACTATTAGTTGCTGATGATTTGCGAAGGGTGTCGAAGGGTTACTGTTTCTCGCTAAAATGCGTTGGGTCCCGCAAACAATCTGTGTTAATTCCTTTAGCGAATAGGAACGCAAACATGCGAACCGAAGCGCAAGTTTGCGCACGCTTCCGATGCCATCCGTTGATTTACGAAAGAGTATTTTCGCATCCGGCCGTTAACGGACGCTAAACAAGACTGTAGAAAATCAAGTGGGTCACATTTCAGTTTTTTTCTTGAAAAAATTCCGTGAGTATAATATCTTGTATTAGTATAATTACTTCTCTTGTAGGCATAATATTTTTTAAAGATATTTATATTTTGTAGTTTCTTCTATCCCTTTTTTATAAGGATTTGTCGGTGAGGTGGCAGCTGATATAGGCCTAGGTCTACACTTTTATTATTATTGCAAAGTTCTGTTGTTTATTAACAATCGGCTTCCTAATATTAAATAAGATGGTGTTTTAAATTTTTTTTTTACTTTTCTTTTATATTTTGAAATTTACATTTTGGTACATTCCATTATTTGAATTAGACTTTGAGTTAACATTTGTTTTCTCACAACTTTCCATTTCTTTGCTTGCTGTGCTGTAGCGCCTGATAATGACAGTTATGGTATCCTACAAGCTGCGATCTCTCCTCCATCTCCCAGGTCTCCTCAACTGTCCTAATGGTCAACCAGTGCTTTCTGCATAACGGAGTACCTCATCCTTTTCATCTTGTCCAGAATATAGGATGTCTTGACAATCAGCTTCTCTGTTATTGATCTGTGGTTCTTCTTTGAGATGAGTATCATAAATAACCGAAAACATATTTTAAATGAACGTAAAAATAGTTCTTTTAAAAATGAATTTAAAGTCAGACTGCGATAGGTCGAACTCGGTTGTTTGAATTTATGCTTATCGAACAAGTTTTATGTACCTAGACATAAAGATCTGTGCTCTGTAAGTTAATATTGTCGTTTCAGGGAGTATTTTGATTGAAGTTCTTATTACCGGAAAAGAAACTTGAACGTCTGGTAATTAAAACAAATAACAGTCCCTGCAACTGCGAGTCAGTGAAGTTTGACTTTATGTTTTGTTTCGCCAAATAACAATAATAATCCAGAGTAAGCTTGCTACCGTGACCACACAACATGAACTTGTAGACTGAGTCGACAAGGCCAGTAAAATAATAATAACAATAATAACAATAATAATAATAATAATAATAATAATAATAATAATAATAATAATTATATAATAATAATATTATAATAATAATAATAATAATAATAATAACAATAATAATAATAATAATAATAATAAGTAGAAGAAGAAGAAGAATATAAGCAGACCTGGCAGGCTTTCTGATGGTTATGTGTTTGCAATCAATGGCAGCAACACGACTCATTAGATCCATTTCTTGTGGAAACCATCAACCATTTGTTTCCGTTCTTCAGGTGTAAAGGGGGTTGTCATAGTCTCATCAACATGTTCCCGACATATTGCGTGACAGAATTCCTAAGACTACTACAGAGAGGGTTTTCTCAGCAACCTCCCTGTCGTACTTTTCTCAATATAGAACGAGCTCAGGGTCCACTTCTACACGGCCTCTAATGAACTTGTGAATGATAAGTTGTTTTGGGGATTGGTGAGCCACAGCAGCTACATACTTTATCGTCATGCGATGTATAACTTCCATTCTGAAGAAGGAATAACTTTAAATATCGGCATTTTGCTCTCCTTTTACATATGAGAATAAACTGTTCAGATACTAAAAACTACTCAAGAAATTAAGATACGTTATGATTCGTATGTCTTATTTACTCTTAGTATTAATTCGTATGCAAGCGAATGTCGTTCGTTTTTAGAGCGTCAACCAATCGCTACAATTCGCTTTCATTCGCCATGAAATTTCGGATTCAGTTAGCTGCAATACTTTATTATTCGCTACGTTTCGCAAACTGTCGCAAATATTCGTTATGGGATCGCTCTCGATCGCTTAAGCTTGATATGCAAATTAGCTGATCCGGCCCAGATAACTTGCGAACTCTAACGCAAGTTGACGAAAGCTATGCGAAGGCTTTGCGATTGTTTAACGTATTGAAACGAATGTATACGAATCACAAACGAAACTTTTATTCGTCACAATTGTTCGAACATGTTCAAAATTTTCCGACGAACAAACCTAATCGCAATTATTGGTAACGCTCATAAACGCACTTACACGAACACCACCAACGATGTACAACTTACATATACGTATGGGAACGAATATTGCTCAAGTACTATTCGCCAGTAAACGCAAGTTGACGTCGGGGGGCTTTCGCCTATGTGTGAGGAGGCCTTAAAACGCAGGAAATATATCCTGGCGTAATTGATTTATATCATAAGCTATTATAGTACCTGTGGTATAAAAACACCTAATATAAACGGACTGAAATATCTAAATCAAAATAGTCTAAAAGTACTTTTAATCAACATAAGTATATAAAGTTCTACAAGCTGCGAAAGGACATCATAGATAATAGCACCAACCAATTGTATGGAGAGACATATATAGCTGCCAATTAGCAAAATCGAACAAAACTGTTACGTTGAAATATATAAAAATGCAATTTTGAAAGCAAACACAAACCATGTTGAAGCATTACAGGCACGTTTTGATATGGCAATAATGGACTTACATTTTACAGCAAAAATTAATTTAAGTATATATATGAATAGCCACAGCCACAAAACACCTCTACTCACATCTAAAAGGAAGAGGAAAAGGAAGCATGAAATTTTAAAATGAACAATTGAAAGAAATAGTCAAGAAATTAGCATATTTCAGTCCGGTATTACTAAGAATGACTAAAATAGTTTTTGTGACAGTACAAATAAGTTGATTTAGTTAAATGATAATAGATAAGTTATCTGATATTGGCCCTGTTATTTTTCGTTTTGGCCCAAGACATATTTATTGACAATTGTATTCCAGGTTGGAATGGTTTCGCCAAATACAACTCAGGCAAAACGCATTCCACTACCATGGGGAAAACGCAAGAAACATGTCGCATAGAGGATTCTTGATTGTTTCTATGTTTAGTATACCAATTTGTTTGCTAGGCCGAAAACTTCACTCCAAAATTTCATTTTATAGGAACACTGACCCAAAAATAATATAAAGACCCTCAGTCTGTTCTTTGATTTAAAATAGCTGCAATACTACAGTAATTGTTTAATTAGTAAATGCCATGTTGCAGGGCGAATATGATGCTTCTAACGGTAGTTGGAGAGGCGGTAACGAACGCTTTCTAGTAACTCGCACGCTGCAAAAATTCCGATTGACTATAATTAACATGTTTGCGTTTGAAGAAACAAAACATGCGTAAAAAACGCTAAATAGATTTTCTTGGGGTAATTGCGAAGACATATAGGATATGACATGGGTTGTCATATAGTGCAAAATATATGTTTACGAGACATGGAATATTGTGATTAAGCATCCCTTTGTCCAGATAAATAACATTAATTATTTGGACGAGTTTAATATTTTTGTATTTCGTGTCAACGAGTGAACAAAAATCTTATCACATGCTTTCAACAAAGACATTGAGTCAAACCAAACTCGGATTTAAAAAATTCGAGGGAAAAAGCGTGTGGCATCTAGACAACGCAATTCGTGTTGTTTACATGTTTGATAATTATGTGATGAATATCTAACCACACAATTCTTGGAGTAATAAACTAATTAGTATACATTCTTCTATCTTATGAAGATTCTATAGGGAAATGCTAACTCTGATAATCGTCTTTATTTAAATTCCGATGACACAAAAGTTTCCCTCGGGGGAAAGCATGACTACGACAAAGAAGAAAAAACAAGGAAATGTAACAATGTACTCTCGGCTCTTGACACATTAGTTGAAAACATGACATTTTTATGGAAGAAGACAAAGTTTCTTAGTACACCAGATAGATGAGGTTTTTTTTCTTTGGTAAATAAAATAAGTATTTATGTACAGTAGGTTACTTCGATTGTCATAAATTTAAGCTGAAACACAATCCTGTTTAAAATGTTCTAACTACACATCATTATATTATTAAAGTCCTCATGGAATTGTATACACTCTTTCAAAGAACGTAATATTTGCATAACGGAAAAAAAATAAAACGGGCTATAGAAACCACACATTAAGGAGAACCGTTTGCAAGTTTTATTTTCCACGTTAGTTGTAGAAAAAAACATCTGTAAATTTAAAATGAAAGGATACTAACATTATATTCTACATCGCTCTACATGGCAGGTGATTGACCGATCTACAGTCTTTATGCTTACATTATTGCATTACGGTGGCAGGGGTTTAATAGCTTATAAATGTTTATAGGGACATCTTGTAAAAGAACCTGAAAGTTCGGTCTGTTTCCTTTATTTTGTACTTGTTTGTTCATATGAGAACCTGATGGGACAAGTGTAAGGTTGGTGGACCATAAAACCTGTTTACACCCCCAGTGGCAAATTGTTTTGCCACTGAACGCACGGAAGCGAGGCGGAAACCCATCTGGCTCATAGGTTTGGCGTTTGCTGATCAGCATTATTAAAATGTTATACTCTACAGATAATTCTTAAACTTCTTTCAAATGGAAGTTAAAAATCAGTATTAATTTAACCAAAACAAGACATATTACCTATAATGAAATTGTGTAAAGTACCTAAAATTCCTAACACATCATCATTCAACTTGCATGCATGTAGCCAGCCCTAGTTCATTGACAACTTCTGCAAAACCATCGGAGATAAATTAGTTTTGTTACCACTTCCTTAAAGTTTATTCTCTCTCTCAAGATGTCGATTAATGAAATAATGTTTATATTAATTGAAAAATAGTCTTATATTGTCTATTGACATATTATTTTTAGTTTAACTTTTGACGTCTCTTTCCTAAATAAAATAATTTTTTGTGACCGCAATGTTGTAATGCAATTAAAATAATTTAATTTGAATATCTGACAGAATAAATTACTGTGACATCCCTCACGGAAGCCTTATATAAAACAAACAGATTGTATATTATCAGAACAAGAACGTTCAAAACGACTCAAATTACAAAGATATAATAATTATTGTGGAATCAATTATACCATTTTCAATGGTCACCAAATTTAAGCACATGTAATAATGAAAGCATGTCTGATCGTATGATCCGTTTTCGAGAAGTCATAAAATGCGACAAAATTTAATTGACAATGTGTAACGCTTCTCCAACAGAACAGACTAGGTACTTAAGTCCTTACATTTCAAAAATCTGACATGCTTTCATTATTACATGTGCTTAAAATTTGGTGACCCTTGTCCAGTCAGTACTGTTATCAATAACGATCTTTGAGGTTGTTCAGCCATGATAAATACGTTTTCTGTTGAAGATTTTTGTTCAATATTTAGACCGTTTATTGTTATTAATATAGATACTTGTGCCGTCATATCATTTGTTATTGTTTAATAACACTACGGATAAACTCTGCTTTTTAATTCTCTGTGATTCTCAGATCAAATGTCAAAATCTAGTTCTCTTTAATTTCGCCCAGTGTTTAATGTAAAGGGCTAATCTATATCACATATCTGGAAGAGTTACGCTCCTGTTCGCGGCATTGCTAATTAGTATGAAAATTCCGCATTTAAAATTCCCTTTTTACATTTAAATATACATATTTAGGGGAGATAAAAATATCACTGTTGATTTTGAACCGCGGTCATTACTGTTTCTCTGCTTATTATCACAATTTAATATAGTTAACTTAAGTCTGAAATATTTTATATCTGTATTGTTCCGGGGTTTTAAAGTTCAGCTTACATTTATTTCAACTCAAAAACTTTGACTGTTCCACGCAGGTTTATTTGATGACGTCTTACCTTGAAAATGGTTGGCAAATGTGTATGCTAATGATAATTGATAAAAAATATTTAATCGATTCGATGTTTTTGTCTCCATTGCCGAAATAATGTGGAAAGTGTGATTATATATGGACCAGAAGCAATGACCTGTTTCAAATGATAGTTTAAAATGTGGTATTATGGACTGCATTGCAAATGTATTACAATATATTGCAATACAATGCTGTTTTTTATCTGCTATTTTGGAAAAATGTTTGAGAATGTATATTAAAGTTTATTGTTGTCTAAATATGAAGTAATGACAACTTTTTTTGACGTGTATTGAATGTGTTTTGCAATTCATATGATATTAGTTATGGCAAGTTTGTTATTTGGAAAGCATTATTATAAATGAACAAACTGCTTTATTAAATTTTTGTTTTGCTTTTTAATGCTTTCTATTTCATTACTCGGTTAATAAATTATTAATGCTATTTACTGAATAGTTCTTTTGTCACATTTGCGGTAATTGTCTGGGTTTTGATTTTATTCAGGCAATATCGCAGTATCATATCAGGACCATTGCGGAATAGAAAAAAGCAACAAGGATGAGATTTTATTAGAAATTATTTGCAATTATGACGCCGATTTGTGTTAGGAATTCTATCTAGACTGATATTACGTATTTCGATAGATTATGTGAAATCGGCAATTGTTTTCTGTGTTTCTTCACAGTTCTGGATAGAGAACTTGATAGCGATCAAATGTCTATTGTTCAAGAAAAGTGCTTTCGAATAAAACTACATGTATGTTTTCATGGCGTTCTTTTATGTTGTGATTGTGTTTTTATTTTACCGTGGGAATGATTTTGTAAACAAGTGATGTTGTTAATGCCATTGACACTTTTCAGATTCGAAAATCTTGTGTCTTAGCCACTTTGTTTATCTGTCCGGAAAGAAGAATACTTACAAATGTATTACTTTCTCAAAATTTTGAAAAGCCTCTGCAAATATAAACCAATCATTGACAAGTGTAATGGTTTTATAAAACTTATGTATTTTGGACAAACAAATATGTATATGTTGTTTCAACCATGTTGTTTTTCAGTTACGTTTCTTTTTGTTTTTGTTGTCTTCATGTGCTTGATATGGTTGATCAATTTAGGCAGTTTGCATTTGTTAATAAGTTTTGTGTTTGCCATCTTCGTCATATGATTTTCTAGCTTGTCAGGGAATGGCTTAAGTCAGCGACAGGTTGATTTTTCAAGGGGTTCATGCCCGACATTGTCTCCTGGAATGTATCATCCGAGTATTTACACAAATATAAACACAATTGTTTATCCAGCACATAGTGTGCCTATAACTCGGCGGTGATTTATACGAATATCATTTCCTTGCCAGAAGCGCATAAACCCTAAAAAAAGTAATAAACTTGTCATGAACGAGAAAACTAACCTTGGAAAAAAGGACACTGACACATGGTTAGAAAATATTGTAATTTGTAATATTGTAATGTATGCAAAATACATAAAATAAAAAAATAAAAGTAATCAGATACATGAAGGATCTCAAACCAACCGTATTCCTATGACATGGAAACAGATAAATATCAAACGGGTATTTAATGTAAACAAACATAAGAATCATGCTCAAAGGAATTTTCTTTATCATTATGAAAACAACACTTATGAAACGTTAAACGGTTTATGACAGGGTAATTGAAGTCTTCATATTTCAATTATCTTGCTCTTTACATATTTGTGTTTGTATCCAGTAATAATTATCACGCAAATATATTTAATGATGGTATTTGGACAATTTATTCCAAGTATCTTTTTGAAGAATGTTTACATGTAAGCCTTTGTAATTTGTACATTTTCTAAAACGTGGCATGATCTTTAGCGTAAACACTCATGCTAATTGTAGTTTCAACAACGTTGCTTGCTTCAAGAATTATGTTGTAGTCTGTTCTGAAACTTTACACTTGGACTTGAATAGAGCAAAATGGAACTTTGAAGCCATCAAAATCACGTCAAAATATCAAAATATTGCAGGCTCGGTTTGATTCAGGCTGTTCATGGGCAATAATGAATGTGCATTTACTGTTCACTGCGCGTAGCCCTTGATTGAGCGCAACTCAACATTTACACAAATATTAGTATATTATTGGCTTTGACAAATATTTATAGACTTTTTCGAATAATTCTCATTATCACTGAATGATAAAACTGTCACATTCTGAAACATATTAAGAAAAAAAGTTTATTTGTGTTATCCAGTGAGTAAACTAGTAAGTGCATTTTTTTCATCATCTCTTCCAGTCAGGTTCTTTAAATATAGATTTTAACAGAAAAAAGGTCAACGTTTTATGGTGCATCCGTTCTTTTATTTCTTCTTGAAGACAATTTATTAGGACGTTGACAATCTTAGTTAAACTTTACAACGTAGCAATCAAAAAATTAAGCAGACACGAACACATACAGGGTCTTTGCTCTAAAAGCTTATGGACACTTAGTAAATACTAAGTCTAACACTGGTTTGAACGTTGTAAAAGACAAATAATGATTTATATTTTGTTGTTTTTCCCTGAACGTTGTACACGTTTATGTAACTACGACATGTTCTTTTGTAAGTTGCATATTTTCACGATTCAAGTTGTGTTCAGTAAGATGGACTAAGATGGATTAAGTTTGAAAAGTTTTGTGACAGTAAAGATAGAGGTTGTATCAAGGAAGGTATTCATCTCCTTTTCGAGGTTTCAATGCATTAAACTACTAGTTGTTTAGGGTTTTTCTCGGGTTCTAGACGGCTTGAGAATCCACAAGTAAGAACTGTTCTTTTATACTTTACAGAGCAGGGATATAAGAGGAACCTCAAGCAGTTAACAGGAACTTAACCTGACCCGGCTGCAGTCAATATACCTAACACTCTTTAACAAATATGGTAAGTTAAATTAAATAAGTTAAATTATTTATATGAGTAATTTGTAATTTATCACAATCTATCGCTATTATTTTCTAATACATAACTTATACATTTTTAGCAAAAACTACGGCAAGGACTTTCTAATACAAGACATATACGTTTAAACTACCTTAATGATTATTTATGTCAGTCAATGGTAATTTCTCACTTATATTATGCATGTACTTTTGAAATCAACACCAATACGGCAGCTGGATAATTATTCTTATCGCTTGTTTTGTCATAAAGTATAATTACCAATTTTGAATAACAGGTTTCTCAAACATTCTGAAAGCTGAGCTTTTATTTAACTGTAATGTCATCAACAATGTATAATATACAATTATATAACGTTAAAGCAGCACGATATGATTGCAAACTAATGTTTCTATATATATATATATTTATATAACAAGATTTCAACAATGACTTATTAAATGTGTTATTAATATATAATATATTATATTAGCTGCAATAGGTTCAGAACACATATTATTTCCAAAAGCACACTATCATCAAACATTTGACAGTGAGATTGCAAGCTTTTATATTTAACAATATCGGAACTTTCAATGAGTACCAGAGAAGTCAAAACGAGTCCATGTATCATACATGTAATTACCTTTCGTAAAAAACGGTTCAGAACGCGCGCAATTTAAATTGTTAAAGTTCAATGACTGCCCATAAATAGTCTCAAAGACACCGACCATGCTATACCATTGTCAGCAACCTAACCTAAGAGTATAAGCTTCAGTAAAATCTGGGCTGATGGTTATAAAGCTGAGATTTGAAGCCAGTCTCAAATCTCAAGCATCTGATTGGCTGAAATGGCGACCAGTCGCCATTTCAGCCAATCAGATGCTTGAGATTTGAGACTGTTTTCTATGCTCAGTTTTATAACCTTGGGCACTCATTACAATAATAGGAGATGCATTTTTACTAACATTCATCAGAAAATATAAATTAAACACTATTTGAATCTTACTGTCCAATCTCAATTGAGAGACGGAATTCAATCAAGTATTGAAAAAAGTACTTGGTTTCATTAAATATTGTCATGATGCGTAATGAATTATGGAATACATATCACACTATGTTCAGTGAGCTCTACTATGCCAAAGGCAAGAATATTGTGCATTTCTTTTTATGAAGGATTTTCAAATGACACAACTGATCAAAACCGATTTCACTTTCTTTTTATATACGTTTTTTATCCTTTAACGAAACAATTCCCTTTCCCGATCAAAATCTTTTTAAGCCAATCTACTTTTATTACACATGTTTGAAATAATGATTCTACAATTATAATGAACATTATAAGTTAATCAGTAAGCAAGGTTTTGTCAAATCTGATCCTGAGCAAGTCTGTTATATGTCCCAAGAGCTATACTAATTATTTTCACACAGCTATTAAACTTTTGTTTCACAATTTTGTTTTCTAAAATTAAGAAACATGATGCAATTTAACTATGATAATTAAAAATATATGAACTATAACTAATGATAATTTTTACACGACTGGGTAGTATACCTTTAGAGGGCACGCATAGCGAACGAAAGAAAATATCGCAAACAAATGTACTATGTAAGTTACTGACACTGTCTTGAAACGATTTTGAAAGAAACAAATTTAGGTATTCAATAGTTGGCCTTTAATATTATTCAGCTCTAAATATAAAGATAAGAAAAGCTTAGGCTAGGCGCTGTCGCCGTGACGGTGCGGGATCGCTCCCAGCTAGAGGCACTCTCATTAGAAGTTTTGTTTAATTTCAATATACAACGTGCATGTCGTGTTTGTATTTTCTTTGTTATTCTCAATTGCGCCATTTACATTTCTATGTGATGTCTTTTCGGTATTGTTGTTTTATGCATTGAAAACGTTCTGTTTCAAATTAAATATTTTCCCAAACAGCTTACATGGGCCACTGTATTGTTCTATCGCATTAGTTTGAAAGTGGCTAAAATAAGAAATTCAATATGATGGTTTTGAAGCTGACCAGAGTCAGAAGAAACTGAACACTTTCCTTAGCAAACGAGGGTAATTGATAAATTACTTTACTTTGCTTTGTCATTGTTTTTACAATACGATATTTACGGTAAGAACATGATTGTATCTAGTTGCAAGTTTTAAATGACGTTATGCTTTTATATCGACAAGAAAAAAATATTTACAGTAAAAAATTATGTTTTAATAACAACCGTTTTATTTATACTTAACGTGTGGAATTTACATAATTCGACCATTTCTGTTCCGTGTGCCTCCTCTCTTTTATTGTATTTAAGCTAAGTTGTACGCTTAAACGTGTAATTTATAGTCTGCAATATCATTTAGTGCGGTCTAATTTCTATTATAGGCCCACCAGCTATAGAGTAATACTAGGAAAACGCATACATAAGTTTATATTTGTCGAATTTCAAACAATATCTTGTCTAGAAAATTTGAAATCTAAATTCGATGTACGCGAATTACATCCGAGCTAATCGCATTAACCCACTGGAATTGTGTCTACATGATACTCTGTGGAACATTTTTCCAATTGATGAACAAACTTGGTATGTTATAATACTAGCCTAAGTGTTCTTCTGGGATATAAACCAAATTTTCTCATATCTAGTGAAAATAACTACAAATTTGATTATGTTAAGCTTTTGTTTTGTTTTTCCGTCATTTATAACTATACAAATTGCAATTTGCAATGTTCTTTTCCGTATTCGAATATCCATTTTGGTTTGGTAGATAAATAATTTGACTTACTTATTGAAGATACAAATATCAATGTTTCCAGTTTAATTGCTGTGTGTTGAAGCTGTGTTGTTTTTACTTTTAAAACCATACTATTATATTGTCTACAGATTTTTTGCGACTGTATTGTTTGAGCAATCAAAAGGATTAATTCCTAACATTTAAAATATTCAAAAAGGAAAGTAGTGTCTATTTTAATGGTTACACTTTAATCAAAATATTTCGCGAAGAAGGTGGAAACCCTTTGAGCATTATTTACACTAGACTTTATAACAAGCAAGTTACGTGCAAGTCATTGCTATTTTACCTCAAATTCTTCGATAAAACTTGGACTTTTTCAGATCTTAATTTAATAAAAACTTCATACCATTCTTAAATTGCATAAGTATCTGTAATCTAAAGAATTTGTGACAACCTTCTAGTTTACTTGAACTAATACATCATTCACACATCGCTGCTTTTTGTCTCCTGCATCAGTTAAAAAGTATTTCCGTAACTAAGAATGTAATGCCGAAAACAATAAGAACACAATAAGAGAGCTTAATCCACTGGAATCTCAAGGGCAGATATTTGTATTCAATTCGCGTTACAAATCGCTACATTCCATAATATGATAATATCCCTGGGGAAGAATCCTAATTAACTATCGCCAAGCATGCGGTCATATGTAAAACTATATAAAATATATTTCCCTCGACAACCTTTCTTAAGATACTATCTGAACGGAATTTATTACTTCTTAAATGACTTAAAATTTAAACCTATTTCCAATTCATTCATACTAGGCGTTAAAACAATACTGCAATACGCGTAAAAACATTTTGTCAATGTTTTCACATGAACACATGCATATATTTTCCATGACTTGTAGAAAATATATTTAAATTGCGTGAAAAGCTTAAATCATGCACATAGTCAATATTTGTACCACTATCTAAATATATCGTCAGTAACACTGATTTCATTTTTACTATTTATATTTTTTATTATAGTATAATAATACTATTATAGTGTAGTATAAACTAACACGGATAATAATAGTCATTCACTCAAAAAATACTCATAAACCATACTTGAGACCGAGTTAAATAGATGAAAGCAAGTTTGTATATTTATGTTATTTAATAGAAGCTACATATTTAGATGATAATTCGTATATGTGTGTGGATTTTTTTCATACTGTTCTTGCTAATTTGAATCCAGGTGCTCTGGTCCCGGAAAGATCATTGAGTATCCGCCTTTTTTGCTTTTGCAATGCTATAAGCTTCTTATGTTTTATATGATTGTGTGCTTTTACGAGCAGCATTGCCGAGCTAATGGGTTAGTTGGAGTTATTTCACCAAAGCAGATTGTGCATGTTTGTTCATATGAGAGTGTGAGGTTGATGCACCATAGAACCAGCTGGCAATTTGTTTTGCTACTCACCGTTCAAAGGCAGTAGCCCCATGGGTTTTTAGTTTTAGGCTGGGGCCCTCAGGCCCCAGCCTATATCTATCATACTGAAAACTGAAGCCTCACATAGAAAAGCCTTTACCTTTTTAACTAATTATTCAAATCAATGCGCTATTCATTTGCATAAAATAGTTCCGTTGGGGTTTAAATATAGACGGTATTTCCCAGGTATTCAGGTAAAGTACATTTTTCTGGAGATTAACAGTAAAACACCAGTTAGGTGCGGAAAACATACAAATTCTCCATATTACAAGTTTACTTGCAATTATCTCAACAGGGTTGCTGATAGCAATTTGATACCACTTAATTTGGTCACTGATTTTATTGCCATACAGCCTGTTAATAATCAGCTTATCTCCATCCAGTGCGCTTTTTACACATTCTAAACATTCTAGATGCTTTGGTTTAATAAAGTTATAAGCTGTATTTCTTCTTTTGTTTATCATAAATAGTGCTTATGTAATCTTAACTGAAAAGTCTTAATCCATGTCATGTTGATTAGTTTTTTGTCGGAATTTTTGTGATGAGAGGATTTAAAAGTAGAAAATTGATACAGACTGCAAGTTTGACGTCATACAACAGCCAATTTTTGGTTTACAACAGTCGTTTATTTTAATAACGACTGGGTAAGAGTCAAAAGGAGATCCGCAGCAACATTTTATACAGCCCAACAAACATTTTGGTTATTACTTGAGAAATAAATTTTCACAACCCTCTTGTTTTTCATACTCTCACCATATTTTTTTTTATTATTTATAGCAATGAGAATACTTAAAATTGTTGTCCCTTTTACAAATATTTTAAATATAAATTCCGCCCAATTTCATTTTCAGGTATAATAATTATATTTCAGTGTTAAATTCTGTCATAATTAATATGCAGTATCCTACATACTAAATAATTATAATAACTTTTGTGTGAATTATGAGTTTATAAGGTTTTATAACCCTTTAGTGTCAGAATAGTCGAGCGCACTATTTCTTTTTTATGCATTTTTTGGACATACTTATATTTCTTTAATAAATACTGATAGCAAATACATGCTCTGTTCTTCTTCTGTTTTAATATCCCTACAATCACTGTTTGAATGAAATATATACAACTCTTTTGAGTGAAGTTTTTCCTTCTGTTCATCCCTGAAAAATAGTATGCATTGTTCCTGTTACACGTAAATTGAGGTTATCCAGGGGTAAAAAAACATGACTCGGGAGCTGGAGGTCGCAGGTTTGAATCCTGTCCACATTCCTCTACTAAGCAAATCAAGTGATATTTCTTAAAATGATATATAGAAATAATAGATATCCTAAAAACAAATTATTTAAGCAAATGGTATATATTCTTGATGCTGATGACTTACTTCTGACGGCGACTTAAAGACATTTCTTTGTTGATATTTTTCTATATTGCTCGAGCAAGGTAGCCTTGCAATTTTCTAGTGCTGAATGGCTGCTTTATCATTTCGAATATTATTTCGAATCATGTTTCGTTTTGTTTTCGGTACTTTAAATCTTTTGAATCGGATTTCTTTTTCATTTTAACCCCAAATGCATCCCTTTTTATCTAAACTAGGATTACTTTACACGTCATCCTTCGTTGGCCTCTTTCCGGTATAGAGGATATACTTGGTAACTGATCACTTCGGGGTAACAGGCAGTCACCATACGACATTTGAGCGTCTGGTAGTTTTATTTCAATGCTATTGTAACAGTAATCAATCTTGTTTCTTCCGTAAGTTGAAAATAAACGCCAGCAAAAACCTTTTCCGATTCCATTAAAATGTTCGATACCCCATGTACCAAGCCTTTTTACTCTGTAAGTGATTTCACATTTAAATGCGCCATGCTTCGACATGAAAACGTGGTTGTATACACTCGAGCAGACGATACCAGTGCGAGATTTCTGTAAACCAGTTATCCTCCGAAATTCTTTCTTTTCAAAGAAAAACGATTACTTTCATCTTATTGGCATGTTTATCAAATAATTCACAAGTGGTTTTAAATTTAAATCTTCAAGATGCATCATGTTTTACATCTTAAAAGATATTTGTACAAACTCTGTGTATACCATGATTCCCTAGTTATCTTTCCCCCAGAAAGCTAGAGAAATGCCACTGACAAGTTCTTCTTTTAATGTTTTACAAATCTAATTAAAGTATGATATAATGACATAAAGCAAATTTCGTCGTTTTCTCCCTAGAAGGTATATTTCGTGATCTCCGATGAGAAATAATCAACCACTATCAAATGTATTCAGAAATAGGATTAATTTCCCATGAGAAGGTATAGCATATATATCTCTTTACTTCTACAGTCCGTGAAGTTTATAAGACATCCCGTTTTGGGGATAATTTATGATTTTTTATGATACAGTTTTCTTTTCACCAATACTAGCGTTGAGTAAAATTTAAACATATGCATATTGTATGATTGTTTCTTTGATAAGTCGTGTTATTGAGGTTCAAAAATCATCGTCCTTACAGATGTATGTACATTTAACAACAACAAAAAATTACCCCGATATCTAAGATTTTGTAGTTGTATCATTTTCTTGAACACAATATTACCGGGTAAAAATATTTAAAAAGTCATCTAAAACATCAACAGGTCAATGTAGTAACTACAGGAGCTTAATAGGATACACTATCAAATGTATTCAGAAATAGGATTAATTTCCCATGAGAAGGTATAGCATATATATCTCTTTACTTCTACAGTCCGTGTAGTTTATAAGACATCCCGTTTTGGGGGATAATTTATGATTTTTTGGATACAGTTTTCTTTTCACCAATACTAGCGTTGAGTAAAATTTAAACATATGCTTATTGTATGATTGTTTCTTTGATAAGTCGTGTTATTGAGGTTCAAAAATCATCGTCCCGACAGATGTATGTACATTTAACAACAACAAAAAATTACCCCGATATCTAACATTTTGTAGTTGTATCATTTTCTTGAACACAATATTACCGGGTAAAAATATTTAAAAAGTCATCTAAAACATCAACAGGTCAATGTAGTAATTACAGGATCTTAATAGGATAATCGGTATCTTTAGCGTGGATAGTTTTCTGTTGAATAGCCATTTCATCTTCTTGTCATCAAAATGAAGCAGACTTAGACTTACAGTTGCCTGGTTGAAAGTCACCAAAAACTATGTTTTAATAAGATTCTTTTTGATTCAACCTGAAGTTGATGGAAACGCATATAACTGCCAAGACCCCCCACACCCAAGTTGAGTCAATTTAATTTCTACACAGTAAACAAAACAGATTTTGAACTTGCCGAAATGTTGTGCATATGACGGTGAACATGGATCCTTCGATGCGGTATTTTCAGACTGATACCTTACGATTAGCGGTCACCACATACCAGAATGGCTTTCCACTTTATAATAAGTAGAAAAAGACTTCATATAATTTTCAACGTATCCTAACAATAATATATTTAAAATCCTGCGTATCACAGTAGATGCCAGAGAGAAGGGTAGAACTGAACAATACATACCATAAGCTATACTTTATGGAAAACTGCAAACACCCATACTAATTAGCAGCGCAAAAGTGCTACGAAAGGTGAGTATTATGCTCTAAGACTTTTTCCAAATAATAACAACTCTTATTGAATGAATAAATGGGGATACTTAGGCTCATCTATATCAGAGGTAAAAAACATTACGGTCAACGAACAACATAACAATATTAAATAAGTCTATTTGTTTAGTTTAACCTGTTCTTTGGCAATAAACGACATGCTTATACCTATCCCACCAAGTTGAACATACCTTCAATGCGCTAATCACATGCCAAAACAAAGGTCATTAAGACGCCATCATGAATATTATAAAAATGACAC
Source organism: Corbicula japonica (assembly GCA_038501625.1). Classification (NCBI taxonomy): domain Eukaryota; kingdom Metazoa; phylum Mollusca; class Bivalvia; order Venerida; family Cyrenidae; genus Corbicula; species Corbicula japonica. The sequence continues at coordinate 854,111 of JAZAYU010000160.1, forward strand.
TAGGTAAAATTGTTCTTGTAAAGACTGAACTCGAGAATGTTCGATCTTTTGTTGTCGTTGTTGTTGGTGGTGGTGGTTGTTGTGTGTTTGTCTTTTGACAAATTTTTTGCTTATTTTCTCTTCATACAAGGAAGTTTAATTATATTTCAAAAACATTCGAAGAAAGCCCAATGCTTTACATTTATCAACACATTGAGAATGCGAGAATCTGGAAATAATTGCTGCATCTGTGTGCGAAGGTTTGACACCTCAAAATAAAATTATTCCCCCGGGAAATAAGTTTGCAATAATTATTACATTTTTCCTCAATTAAAACTAATGAAATGCATCTTTTCGTTCTCAAGCTGCATAAGTTCATCAAGACGTTCAAAAAGAAGATTCATACATGTATGTACTTTAAGATACTGTTTCACTTGGTACATGTATTTCGGTTTAGCAGGTTTAGAAAAATCTCACTTTGCCTGAGACACAGACGAGAATAATTGTACCTGAAAAAAAAACATTAAAAAATTAGTGTTGGGGTAACTTTATCTGAACAGGATCGTCATCACCATCATAGAGTTTCAAAGACATCGATTTCATTGTTTTATGGATACGTTTTAACTAATCCAAACAGTACAAACTTAAAATTATTTCATACTTCAGCAGTCACTGAGCCATTTAGTAATTACCAATAAGGATAAGATTAGGATAAGCAATTCACACTTTTAAACGAAAATGATTTTAAAACACAGTGTCAGAAGCCAGATAAGAGTTTAGGACATGTGCACTAATAAAAATGGCTAATTTCAATAGGAGTTCAACTATACAATCAATGTCAAGAACATTACTTTCAGTATAATACATTTAGGTTTTCCATTATATTACTGTTGTATTTAGCATATACCTTAGTTTACTTAGAACATTCTCAATTTAAAGCCATTGTACGAATATGTGAACAAAACCAATACCCATTATCGTTAAATTAGCCCACTTTCAAAGACAATTACAGGTTCGTGTTGCTTTTATATCATCTGACTTGATCTTCGTCAACGTTACACGCAATGTTTCGTGGCATTTGAGGGTCATCTATGATAGAATCTAAGTTTGATCCTAACATTATAACATAAATCTGGCATAATGTCATTGAGAATCTAGACTTGTTTAATTGGATAAGGGTATTAATAGCGCACTTAGCATATTTGATGAACAGTTTCTACCGTTAATGCTTCCGAGACGAATAATTTAGCCATATTAAAGCAATTATAGCCAGTTTTATCAAAATAGTTCAAACGCTCCAGTCTCATGAGGAAACCTTATTTGCCTATCAAATTTTACTTTAGACTCTATTTTAAACACGTGGTAACAGTTATACTTCAATCAATGAAATGATTTGAAACAATTCAATATTTCGGCAATTATTATAATTATTATTATTATTATTATTATTATTATTATTATTATTATTATTATATTAGTACAAGTATTAGTAGTATAAGTATAAGTATAAGTAGTAGTAGTAGTAGTAGTAGTAGTAGTAGTAGTAGTAGTAGTAGTACATTGCAGTAGTATTATCAAATAAGAGTAACTGGTTGAGAAAAACTGAAAATGTGGTTTTGGCTGTGTGGGGAGACTGAGATCATAAAACTGAAACTGAAGACCACTCTCAAATCTCAGGTCTTAAATAAAGATTCGTGTGTCATTTCAACCAATCATATTCTTGTGATTTTAGACTGGTCTCCAATTAAAATCTTGTACACTGGCTGTGAATTTCATGATATGCATCATGAGTTCATTTTGATTTAAAAACAATTTCACGAGAAATGCAAAAGTATGTACCGTTCTTGGAATGCATTAAACAATGGATCCTTCTATATTATGAAATAATGGTTTTAGTTATCGGTTGTTTTGGTTTCTGAAACATCGTATGAACAGAGGCACGTTCCAAAATATGTTTAACGATTTAATCACTTTATAAACATGTATTGATTTACTGATTTTGAATTATGACCACACCTGAAGTACTTCGCGACTAATTTGACTTCGAATTTGCTAACTTACCTGAGGTTACCGAGGAATAAAACATTTGCAGGTAAGCCAAAACCTACATAATTTAAAAAAAAGAAAATCTACAATTTAACAATCCTTCACAAACTCATACAATGAAAAAAAAATTACCCGATAAGTCTTCTGGGAAGGGAGAGAAACCACTTTCATACGTATGTCGCATGAGGAACATTCACTTTACAACTCGGATCAGACAATATTCAGGGGGTCCAACGTATTTGGTTTTTGCGGAAAAGTAAGTGAGGGACATGTTCTGTGCGGAACAAAATGGCGGAATATTTCGCTATTTTGTGCATTTCTGGAGATATTTTGATCTGGTAAGTAGGTTAATATCACTGTTATCGAAATATAAATACGCCTACCCGGAGGCTAGATATGTAAGCTCCACTCGGTTTTTCAACCTATGTTTCTAGAGGCCTTAACAAAAAAGTTATTGAATGTATAAACTGAAAGATTGTTTGTTTACAAAGTAAAAATATAAAATTGCGTGACTTGAAACTGCGTTTTTAGTCAAAATATACTGTTCTTGGACCTATTTTAGCTAAATAATTACCGAGTTTTTGCATATATTTCTTTACGACGGCTTTTGCACTTTACATGGGTACTTAATTACCAATTTTTTTAAGTTCAAACACCTTAAATGTTTGCCGTGGAAGTGGTAATCATTATTTTGTTCAGTGCAGAATCTGAATAACACACTCGTATGCGTTAGGTGTAAGTAAGACAAGAGCTGGTAACAAATGTTATAAATCAAATTAAAAAAATTATAAATCGATATTAAGCTATTAATACAATGTTTCTATTCAATCTTGTTGTTTGTTTTGGTGAACTTAAACAATTGAACTAAATACTTATACTGTATACTTAGCGAATTGCAACTTCTTTAGACACGTAATATATTTTTTGTTTAAACAAGTGCGTTTCTAATGTTACGCATATATTCCAGACTATTTAAGTCAACGAAATTATTGCAGGCGATAATCTCCAATTATGCATACTGCTAAATGCCAATTACCTTATAGCTTACTGTTTGTTTGTTTTTGTTTAACAATTATGAAGTAGTTCATGTGACGTTGTTTTCTTTTTTCAATGATATTAATTAACAATAATAAAGTGCGCGCATACGCCTAATGATAAATGTACGTATGCTGTTTGAGTGTCAATCCCTTTTCGTGTTATGTCGGCGCGTATCGCCTAAATTTTATGTGTAATATTTGAGAATATGTGTTTTATCTGTTGGTTTTTGTGTACTGTTACATCCATGTTACATCTTCATTAGATTTGCTTAATATGGTCATATAACCATTGCCCCAAAGGCAAATGAATTTCAAAGTAAATCTTGGAGTTATTTCACCGAGACAACTTGTACTTGTTATGTGATACAAGAACCTGAGAACCTGTTGGGGCAAGTGTGAGGTTGGTGCATCCTATAACCTGGTTTAAACCAGCAGTGGCAATTTGTTAATTGCCACTGACCGTTCCAAGGCGGTATCCCCAAAGGTTCTCTTTTTCGTAAATTGTTTGTGGCGTCCTATTTGAATTGGCATACTTATAACAAACATGCTCTCTCTCTCTTCCTCTCTTCTTTTTCGCTGCGTTTTGTGAATGTAGCGATTCCTGATATGCATATATTACTTTTTTATCAAAATGATACTAGATGCTAGTGACATAAATCATAAGACATGCGCTGGCGGAAATTCACTTCCATCGATACGGCTATACTGTTTTGCAAGATATTTATGTTTAAATATTCCAAAACAATCTTTAAAAATGTTTTCATAATGTGTTCATTTAGTATTATTATATAAATATCGAATAAATCAATCGTTGACACAAAACATGCAGCTGAAGAATTTACACTTGGAAATCGTTGTAGTTGCCATTTAGTTAAGATCACGAGGAAACGTATTATTAATGGGAAACAACTTTCTATTGATTGTTCCAAAGTCTGATTATTTATCTAACCAATCTATGAATGTAATGTGTTGTTGAATTGTTGGTAAAAGTGCACAGCATGGCACTATCTGGTAACAACATTGTTTAGCTAAAATGTCAAGACATTTCAGACTGCTACTGACAGTGCTCCTGGTGGGTATAATTTACTGTCGCTCAAACGATAAACAGGCACGAAGTAGATTTTTTCATTGATGTGACTTAAAGTACAATATGTTTCAAACATTGAATTATTAGAATATTTGAGATTTTTTTATTAGCTATATTGTTGGGAGCTGAGTGGTTTTGAATTAGTATGTCGCATGTAACTTATTTCATATAAACTTACACGCCTTAGATCATACGGAATAAGCCAGACCATACATTGTGTAGCAATGGTTTGAAGCAAACCAAAATCTATTAAACCTACGGACATTTTATCTGAGTTTGGAAACCAGTCTCAAATGTCAAGGATCTGATTGGCTAAAATGGCGACCGGTCGCCATTTCAACCAATCAGATCCTTGACATTTGAGACTGGTTTCCATTCTCAGTTTTATAACCTTGGACACAGTTCTGTTATCAATTACCATCTTTGAAGGCGATTGAGCAAGGTACACACATTTGTGTAAATATTGAGTAGCGTTTAACCAGGGGCTAGGCGGCGTGGACAGTAATATGTATTTCCATTTCTGTGCTTGATCAGTCTAAATCAAATCGATGCAGCAATAGCTTGATACTTCTTGTGTTCAGTGGCTGTCTAAGTTCTTTTCCATCTATTAAAAAGTAAAATAAGCCTATCAGGAATTGCCACACCCAGCAGACATCCTCCCCGGAGAGCGATCAAGTAGAGAGGAGAAGATAGCATGGTTATGCAATGACTAGTTTTAAAATAGACGCCACAAACAATAAATTCACCTTTCTTAAATTCTTAAAAAGTAATTGTTTATACTGGTGAAAAGGGTGGCACGTTGTTTGAATTTCAGATATAAACAGCACATTCGTTATACCTTCACAAAGATATGCATATGTTTGATAGACAAGTTATTTTTTATGGTCTTAAACATACAAGTAAAACTTTTATTTTTTGCATCACAAAGATGAATATATTACGGTATGAGCTGTATTATGAATAGATATTTGCCTGAAATAAAATGATATAATTTTCTGTTTTATTTGAAAAAAAATTGAACGAAAACATATACAAATCTTCATTTATGTTATGTACATGTTTAATACGGTAATTGTACATTAATTCTTTAAAATAAAACATGGGATAAATACCATAAAATAACTACATCCAAGAAAATACAAACATCTGTTTACCTGGATACTGGTTTTAGGGAAACATGTTAGCAAAGCACTCAAAGCGCATCCTTCGTCAGAGCAAACAGATAATACATGGTAACGAAATAAAGCAATCATTAATAGCATAGAAGCCAGCCTTGTTTATGATGAAATTATGTTGAGTATAGCATTTGTATATAAATAGAAACGTCCTGTCCATCCTTAAAAAATTAACAAAAGTAAAAACCCATATCAGAAATGGTCACACACACAAAACACAGCCTCTCTGCGTAGCCAAAAAGCAAAGGTAAAGAGAGCATGGTTTTATTAGACTTTCGCGCGCATGCGCGAAAGTCTTAAGCTAGAAGTCTAGAACACGGCGACGCGCAGTTTTTAACTTCCGGTGTATCACTGCGACATCGAGCGTATTCAAGTAAGCGGGGTTTTGTGGTCACCGCGAGAGCAGGCCGAAATGAAATGCAGACGTTGTAAGCACATTCAAGCACACAATTCTACGAAAGAATAGTGATCTATAGTACGTGTCCGTGTAATTTTGTAGCGTCCATGCCAAAAACTCCATCAAATAAATGTTGAGTGAAATCACGTTCAGCTACGTTAGTGAACGAACAGCTGAATATGCATGAGTAGTTTAGTTACGCCTAACAAGTTCCATAGTTGTGCGGCGTCAGAAAGTAGTGCATATTAAGAAAGTAAATTTATTACGAACGATGACGAACATTTGTACAGACAGTGCGACAAAGAAAAGAAGAAATATTATGTTGTTGTTCAAACAAAAATTAAGGGATATTAAAAATCCAATTATAAAGAAATCAGTCACGTGATCAGTGACTAAACTGTATTCAGGTCAGCGAGAAACACGTCTCTTTTTATCAGGATGTTGTTTTGTTTTAGACAATTAACAGTTTAGCAATCTCTTATTACTCTCTTAATTGAATTCGTTTTATCTCTAACCAGGAAATAACGGCTGTGCTTATCTTAACATTGGCCAATGCTTGTTAAATGCTGGCAATTACTCATCGGAGATGTAACATGATACTATGAATGAACATTCTCTACAAAGTTTAAGTAGCACCGCCTACTAATTAATATTAATAGCTTATGTCTCATTGATACTAGAAGTATACTCTACAGGATTTAGTATTGTTTAGCCAGCTTATACACTACATAACATTTGCATTTACAATAGTAGACAGGGGCGGATCCAGGATTTCAGCAAGGGGGGTTCAACTCAGCGAGTTATTTTTTAACAATGTTAATTTTAACTAAGCTAGAAAATCAGTCCGTTTATGAGGCCCAAATTAATTTGTAAGAGGCCTAACTTATCATGGGGGGTCCGGGAAAATTTGAAAATCTATATGCCAAATCCCGCATTCTGGGGTATTTTGTGGGGATTTTATAGCAGATGTTTGACTACTCTTTCATACTGGCCGTGAGCAAGTATTTAAGTTGACATGCAGTTTCTATCGTGTGCACATATTAAACGATGTTAGCCAAAGTTGACATTCTGCTGCGTAATGTAATTCTCCGGCGCGAAAGTCTTTCAACGCTTTCAGCGCTTTGATAAAAATAATCAATTACAACAGCATAGACAATAAACGAACTCGATTATCCAAAGAAAGAGTTACCGCAGCTGAACGTCAGTGATTAAAACATTTTGTCCTTAGGGTTTAAAATTAGGATCGAGGTTACACTAGCCTCAGACTTGCTTAAACAGGTTTTCATATGAACCAACAAGTACAAGTTGTCTTAGCAGATTAGCTCCAACACAACCAACAACTCTACAACATTGCACATACTTTATAAACAGAAGAAACGTATGGAATTGTCAAAATGGGCTAACGGAGGTTAGATCACCTTGAGTCAACTAAGCAAGAGCACATTGATACAAATAAAAGAAACAGACAGAAGAGGGTTTTTTGAGAAGTTTCTCTAGTAAAAAAAACTCCCTTCCACCGTCGTGCAAGCAATGAGTTAAGCAACACTTAGCATGTAGATCGTTTCGTGTTGGTAGCTTTTCTTTTTTAATTTCTATGTAGTGTTTATGACTAACGTGGATAAAATATTGTTACCTGTTGTTTACTCCATACAATACAGGTTGTGGAATATCTTGTTTCATTTACAGTAGTTTTTGTGTCGCCCTTTCGAAGAAACGGCGATACATAGGGACCGCTTTGTCCGTCAGTCCGTCGGTCCGGCGGTCCGGCGGTCCGTCGGTCCGTCACGAAAACTTAAAGTTGGCTATAACTTTGCCATTTCTTAATATTTCTTTATCAAACTTTCAAATTATATTGCTTATGACAACACGCTTGAAATGATGCCAAATTCTCAAGGTCAAGGTCACATTTGATGGAGTTATGCCCCCTTTTGTACTTGGATTTTTACACGAAAACTTAACGTTGGCTATAACTTTGTCATTTCTTAATATTTTTACATCAAACTTTCAAATTATATTGCTTAGGACAACACGCTCATGATGATGCCAAATTCTTTAGGTCAACGTCACATTTGATGGAGTTATGCCCCTTTTTGTACTTGCATTTTTATTCCGAGATAGCACTAGAGGGCGAAACAAGTGTTCAACTGAACACCCATTTATTTTTTTGTAACTGCAGCTGTATTTCGAAATAAATTTAGGTATCGGCAATAAAACTTTAATTCAATTTTCATGTTTGATACCAATACTGTTTAGGTATTTAATTCCAAGCTATGTTCATATTTGTCATGTTTTGGTGGTTTTCCAAGTTTCCTTTTCAATTTCGCAGTTGCGTTGCTTGTTCCGTGTGGCGGCAGTAAAAAGTCTCTCATTACGTTCAATCAGTCTCGTTAACTAATGCATCTGTAAAATCAGTTCTAACGCAGTCATCTACATGACAATGTTGGATGCAAAAGCATACAAACACAAAAAAGATCTGTCAGTAGTATACATGCTTAGTTTTATAACAAGATCTTAATATCGGCGTATTTCTTTATCTAAACTGAAGTATATACTAAATAAAATATTTATTTTTTTCTTATGTGGCAAAATGTGCCAACATATAAATTATAAATGGCCTAGTTAAAAGCCAGCCATAATTTCACACACATACACACACAAATGAAATAAATCCTTACCGCATTTGAGCAGCTTAAATGCACGTGTTCTTTTGCTGTTGTATTAGGGTTAATAGCGCTTTTTAACATTTCAGTTAAGTTGGTAAATGTGGTTTTGTTTGTAACAGAGCATAATTTAATTACCACCTTGTTTGCAGCTGAGACCGAGTATTACCGAAATGTTATTTCGTGTGCTGGAAACAACATTCGCTTGTTTATACCTTCCCCAACAAGTGAATAGATTGAAATCACTTAAAACAAGGAAATTATAGACAATGCTGACATTAAATACTATCAATGAAACTATCAACAGGCATCAACCAAATCGCTTTGGTAATCACAAACATAATACCATTCTGAAGGGATAATCTATTGTCGTACTTTTTTATACACAAACTTAAAGTTAAACGCGTTTCCACATTGCAAGATTTGTCAGTGCGTTAAAAAAAGGCACTTAGTTAGTATGAAATGTTCATATTTGTCGTGTTCGGTTGCTTTTAAAGTGTTATTGTCATCTATTCTATGAGTTTGTGTCATGTTTTTCAAATAATTTCCGCATGATAAGAAATTGCATGACAAATATTGCGTTAACCAAGAACTTCTTTGAGAAGGAAACAGAGATTACTTTGTGATTGGCTTGTTGTTCTATTATGTCTTTAAATGACAATATGTTTTGGTGATTCTCAGATGAACAAGCACATTATGTTGTCATGATTTACACAAAACACATGGGAATTTTGTCGATACTTGTCCTTAAGGTTCTTCTATTATCTTTGCACTTTTACAACTAGATGAATTTCAATCGGCTATCTTTTAATCCAAAACGGAGACTTTTGCGTTTTTAAGAATCCAGTCACAACTAGTTATGTTGATTTCTTACGTTATCGTATCACATTCGCCTTGAAAATGCAAATATGGTTATTGTACGGATGTATGGCGTAATTAGTTTGTACTGTGATAGAATTAACTTATTTTTACTAGAACATTTCGTTTGCTTATTTAAAACGATAAGTTGTACATACATACGTAAGTGTGGCAAGTATATCAAACGTATCACAACATCCCGTTATTACTGTTTTTTATCGCAAAGCTCTCCCAAAAGAAAATGTAAGTCACTTCTAAACTGTTTTTTGTAATGTATGTTTGGAACTTCAGTGTAATACGTACATTAATTGGCTATATTCAAGGTCATCATCTCTTTAAACGATTGTGTTGGTATGATTCATGTCTTGGATTTAACGATTCGAGATTTGTTAAAAAATAATCGATGCAGTTTATTATTTAAACTCGTGTTGTACAATAAGGTATCGGTATTTTAATTAATTTCCTACGATACATGTAATTATTCTGAAGTTTGGCATCAAATTATCTAAGTCGCCATCGTCAACCACGCAATATTTCGCGGGATAGTCATTACATTCGTACAGTAATGTTTTCATAGTATACTCCACGTTAGAACATTAAATATGTTATTATATCTATTAACTATATTTATTCGTTTTTTAATCATTTTTTCAAATTTGTATGGAATAGTGTATTGCTAGTGCTCCCGAATTGGCAAGTACGATGCACTTGTATTGAACTACTCGTAATTACCTAGCCTTCAATAATGTGAGTGATAAAAGCTATTAACCATTACTTAATGAACAGAAAGTCATGTTAACACAACTATATTACTATGCATTATAAGTTTTCCTTTTTACTCTAATCTCATCGTTCTTTTTGCTTATAACAATCAACAGTTAAAATAAAAGCCCTATTCAGTCACAAAACTGCTGTTTAAATAGAAAGTATACCAGCTTATATGTCAGTAAGATAAACCCCTCATTTATTAGATTTCCACTTCTTGTAGGCTTAAACACTATTTTAGAAGTTTGTTGTGTTTTGCAAAAAAACTTATCATATGGAGAATAATATATTGCCGATATTTCTTTTACCTTAATATCATTATTAATCACAATTATTTGCTTATAAAACTTTATGCGCACAAAATCTTTGGTATTTTTTTTACTTTGTAAAAGCTGATCGTAAGAAATGTTTTATGTCGAGTAGCTAGAATGAAGCTTCAAAACTAATGTTTAGCATCGTGCCTTAAATTTCTGTTGTTTTTAAACTGAATTCTATCCCTGGTACTATTTACAAAATTGATCACAAACAAACAAATATTTACCATGATTGAAGCTTTGGATAACATATGTTAGCCAAGCACTCAAAATGCATTCTTAGACCGAACAAATGGGCAATTTAGTACCTGGTTACATTGAAAACTTTATCAATAAAAGACGAATAGATGTTTGACGGAAATTGTAGGTGATGGTCCTTCAACAATGGTGGAAAATCTTTTCAAGGCATATAAAAAGTGAAATACAAAATATGCTTAACAAAATTTCAGAAAGAGGAGATGCTCTGCTTTCTTTATATGGACTTCAGTGAAATGTATATTTAACTTTTTATATTCAGACTGATTATCTAATATTACAGTGGCGTGGGTGCACCCTAAAACCTGAAAAATCCTTTTATTTTCTGAATTGTTTATTCACTTATTTTCATGTACGGCTGGCTGGTATCACTATACTATTGAACCGAAAAATCTAGACCCACCTTGCCCAACTTTGGAAATCTCCATTTAGTTTCATAACGAGAACTGTCTAAAAAGTGTACATATGGTTTAAATGCAATGCTTTAAAGGAAAAATATAGTTGACAAACGTTATATCTGCGGCTTTCTTACGTTCTTTTCCCATATTTTTTCACTGTATTTTGCAAAGACAGAAATAAAAAAAGAGAAATAATTTGAAGATACCGTCGCAATAACCACAATTGCGAAAATCATATCATTAACATATACAAACCGTTATCTAATCGGTTCACTATCAGTTGATTTTTCTGTTTCATCAGTTTCAGATTGATGGCGACAGCTTCCTTTGTTTGTGTATGATCAGCTTTCTTGTAATTCAATTTAATTTTAATTTAATTCATTCGTTTTTCTAAATTCTGTTTAAGAATACTAGCCTTGAATTGAAAGGAACTGGATTTATAAGGAATCTATATATTTAATGTTGTCCGTCGAAATTTCCTCCTAGGTCAATAAAGAAACGATCGATTAAATTTTAGAAATTACAGATCTCCGAATTTCGTAATATAAATATGTCCCTTCAGAATAACCTTATCAGTACATTGATTACAACGTAATACTTAGCCCTATATTAATGTATTTCCCAAGATAAACATTCTATAGATTCGCTTTGGTTACAATTTTCAGCCTGAAAAAACGTTATAACTAATAAATTACTTTCTTTTACATTAGTTGAGCGAGACAAAAATAAATATCTTTGCGCAGTTAATTATTGCATACAAGTTGAAGTAAAGCTCAAATTAAACCGTCAACACCGTCAACACACCGTATCAGTTAACTTTTAGTTACTAACAAGAACTATCTTTAAAAAAGATAAACGGCGTTGATGGAAAAAGATTTATATATACATGTATATAAGAATAAAAGAAATATAGAGAGGCGAAGCAGACACAGTTTAGTTATTTTAATTTACTTAAATCGATTAAAGAAGCAATTGATCTACGTTTATTCAGTTTCAATAAAATACCTCTTGTAGAGTTAGAACTCAAGATGAATTTTGAAATTTTATAAATATAAATAATAACGGCTTGTTACAAGAGCGATATCTACCAACTTTTACGTAAATTAACTTTAAAAAGTGTTCCTCCTGAGTTTTAAACCCGGGTCCTCCGCTTGCGAGGCTAGAGAGTTATTCACTACACTACAGAGAACTTGCATATTGGACTTAAAATTAACAATCAGTATCAAAGGAACTAGAAAGGAAACGTAATAACTAGAAATATCTGCACTTTTCTTTCGTTTGACACTGTGTATTGCACGCCTGTGTTTACCTGACACCCAAGAATTGTTCATATAAAATTGTATTTAAGCCATCAATATTGATTTAGATCTAACTGATTATTTAAATCGTAAATATGTTTTTCTCCAATACAATTATCGTTTTTAAAAACGAAAATGCTCGAACATGTAAGTGTCAGGTAAATACTTACACAAAATTTATAAATTGTTACGGTAATCGTAAACAACACCCACTAACAACAAATCGAAATAATCTATTTGATTTTCCCGCTGCATAATAATAAAAATCCCACTAGATACCTCTCCACCCTGCTAGATGCCTCTCTGGTGTAAATAGCTACCAATCGAAATAGTTTATTTCATTTTCCCGCTGCATAATTATAGAATACGAGTATTGTTTACAACATTTCATTGGTCGAAAAACTAGGTCAAAAGTGAGCATAGACAGCTAACGCCGAAGAAAAAAGACTTTCATCGGTTCGTTTAAAAGTTTTTGGCAGTTCTTTCAACTGAATATGTGATCTAATGTCTTTTTTTAAATTTAAAAAACATATCATTTGGAAAATTGTCTAACAAAATTACTGATTTATTTTTTCAACCGAACTATCTATGTGATCTTCGTTAATGTAACACGCAATATTTCATGGCATATTTGGACATCCCTGATTCAATCTGAGCTTTCTTTAAAATGACATCATATAATCTGTAGTAACGTCTTTTCTAATTTCTGTCATTATATATATTTGATGATCTATTTTGCATCTTTAAGGTATCGCAAACATTGCAAATGGCGAAAACAGGCTAAAATTTCAAAAAATGAATTTTGGGGAAAACACTTATTGCCACCTAGATTTTAGTTATAAAATGTATTTAGCTATGGATGTAGTAAATGTTTGCAAGCTCAATTTAGTCTAATTCGTCAAAATAATGTTAGGGTTTTCAAGAAATTCAAGGAAATCTTACTTCCTGGTTCAAAGTGAAAGTAGAAAGTGAAAGTAGGAAGTAAGTTATCATTGAATTTCTTGATAACCCTAACATTATTTTGACGGATTGGCACTAAAAATTGTAGACCAGCATATACTTATTTCAGGTATGAGTTGCTTTGGTATATTGTTCATGAATTTCAGAGTTCTCATGCAAATGGTTTTTCTTTTGTTTTAGTATGTGCTTGGTAATTAGAACATGAATTAGACTAAATTGAGCTTGCAAACATTTACTACATCCATAGCTAAATACATTTATTTACTAAAATCAAGGTGGCAATAAGTATTTCCCCCAAAATTCATTTTTGAAATTTTAGCCTGTTTTTGCCATTTGCAATGTTTGCGACCTCTTAAACAGGGCATTCGGTTGAAAGTGCTCCCGAATTGGCTACTCCGGAATATTTTTTGTGAAACACAATTACTCAGCTTCAGTAATACGAGTGCAACAAGCTATTCATGAATATTTAATCAAAGAAATTCCGTTTAAATAAAGCTGTTGCCAATTAATGGCTTACACAATTTGTTAGCCATTTATTTAGAATGATTGCGTGTCTCTTGAAACAAGTGCAAGGCAAGATGTTTATGATATAATCACAGTACGATTTTATCACAGTATAACTGTTTATGTACGAGAATTGTTTCTTTCAAATGCCAGAATGTGGATTTCGTTTCTACTGAGTATTGATATCACTGTCAAAAGTTAAACTGGCAAACTTTTGTACAAATCATTTTAGCCAAAGAAAATTTTACAATAGATCAATAAAGCGTAATTTTAAATGAACTGAATAAAATGGCAGAAATTTCGCATACGCATTTAAACTGCAATCTTTTAATCTTTTTCCTGACCTAAACTTTCCTGATTATTATCTAAAACAAAACAGGATATCGACATTTTTATAAGTCAAAACGCTTCCAGGAATTTAATATTAACGTTTCAAGTCCCTGTTCAAAAGAAGGTGCGTTTGTGCCTAAAGAATTAAACATCTCCCTTTTCTTGTTATTGTGATTTTATCTTAAAATAGTTCAACGACAATAGATTCAGTGATCGCCTTTCAGCTGGCTCTTGCTTTGCGGTGTTTTTAGATATTGTAGGTATCCATATTTGACCTTTTCATACATTACTCCATGTTTATCGATTCTTAAGCCAAAAGCTTTGGTTTACCTTGAAGATCTTCAGCTAATCAACCCTAAGGTAATTTTTGTTCCTTAATTATGTTAATTGATTTTTTTCCAGATTCTTTTGAGGCGTTCAGTGTTTTTGCGTTTATTTTTTTCTTCTATTTTTGTTAAAATTTTATCTAAGCACGAGATCTAGCAATCAGTTTAGTTTTATTGTAATATTTAAAATCGACGTGACATACCTTCATTTTTCGGTATTTAAATCAACGTTATCTATATTGAAATTTTTAGGAAACGAAAGATACAGCGGCTAATTCAGCTATCAAATATGTCCAGGTGTAACGACGTTTTTCAATAGGTTTAAAAACGCAAGCGAGTCATTAGCCGATAATACATCGCCGTTTAGTATTTATACCATGTTATAAGTGGAATTGACAAGAAATTAGTGATTTTCTGTGACGTACAACCCGCAAAGCACATACAGATGACAAGTTTTAATATTTCCAGGCAGTGTGTCCATTAATAAATCGTTACATATATGACGTATAATAACATTTCCGGCGCATAGGGAATTAAACTTGATTGTTAAAATGATTCATAATTAAATTGTGATGAACTTTGTTGATAAGAAAACGTTTAACCCTTTTTGTCCTTTAAAAAATAAACAAGTTAAAGCACACAGTTGTTAAACATGTATTCGATCTGATTTATGTACACAATTTAAGCTTTTTATGTCGTAAAATTATGAAATCTCTATACATTATAATTTTGACATAAAAATGCTATACTAAATGAGGATTAAATGCTATGGACTAAGCTAGTTTTCCTTTAATATACCTGAAATATTTGCCCAAGGTTATAAAGCTGAGCATGGAAACCAGTCAAAAACTCAAGCATCTGATTGGCTGAAATGGCGACCAGCCCTGAAATATTATTTATCGTTAACTTTAAAAGAAATGTTCAGGAAATGTCTTTGTTGGTCATACAAAAACAATATGTGGTCTTAGAACAAAGTTTCCACAATGTTACTGCCGTAGCTTACGAAAAGTCTTTTTAACTTTAAGTTAGTACTCTGAGTCTAATAATGGTGTGTTTCCTGCTCTTGCGGTAAAGTGTCACTGAACTTAATGTACTCGGAAAAAAGTAATATATTGATCACTTAAAATAGAAAATGTAAACGTTAGCACGATTGTAAACATTGGATAACATTGTTGGCAAAGCCCTCGAAACGCATCCTTAAGCAGAACAACAAGGCTATAAAATACTTGGTAATTTGTCAAACATCAATACAGGACGAACACATGACACATTGAGAACCGAATACATGAAGGTCATCCAATCTGTTGTTGTATACTATCAAGTTAAAACAAATTACAACAAATATTTATTGAAAAATTCTATTGTTCGTTACTAAACAGAAAATGCAAGGTTGAGCTCTTGACGTATTATTCTTTTTTTAAAAACATCAGTAATTTGGTTTGAAACGTCAGTGAAAAAGATCGGTTCTAATGGACTTCGTACCTCTTTATATTTTAGTATTGGTATGTTTCTCTGAACGTTTGTTTCATGCCCACTTGTTGTCCATATTAGTTTTGATCTAACGATATTTCCTTTAATAAAAAAATGCAGTACTGGGGTACTTAACAATTAGGGTATGGTATGGTATCCATTATCTTTCTATCCGTTTAACTAGGGAAGGGCACACAATAAAGTTTAAAGAACTTCATGCCCAACCCTTTTTGCTTTTCTAATTATTGCTCATGTGTATGTATATATACCTGTAAAACAGAATGGCAAATAAAATATGTTTACACTTATTCGTTTAACTTATAAACGTTTTGTCTTGGAGGCATTTTTTATCTTTTTACTGATTGGATGTGTGAGAAAGCTTTGTTGTTTTCTTAATATTGTACTTTTTCTAATGCTTCTATAACTAATTTTTAGAATTATTTTTTTATTCCTAATTATTAAGTTCACGTGAAATAAGAACAAATTGTTTGATGAAATGAAACTGCTTGTACTTCTTGCTGTTCAACATTCACATTTAGTTGAGACTTTAGGCGGAAATGGCAAAAACTGATGTCGAAATAGAAATGGTGAGAGCGTTTCAATATCGGTGATGTGCACTTTCACGAAATTGATAAAGATCATCCGGATTCCGTAATGTATCAAAACAATACCGCGACACATTTTTTTACTCACAGAAATTATGCTGGAGGACAAGATGTAATTGGAGTTAAAGCTGTTGTATCACAGATGAATAATGAGAATATTTTGCTACAAAAATGTGTTCCTGTAGGAAGATCATAGAAGTTGTATTGGAAGTTTTAATATACACTGGTTTATATGAAAATATATTAGGAAAATATCAAAAGGGGTGAAATATGCATATCAGGAATCGCCACTTTCAGAAAAAACAGCCTCCCCACACAGTCAAGAAGAAGAGAGGGAGAGAGCATGGTTAATAAAATGATCAGTTTCAAAAGAGACACCACTAACAATTAACAAAAATGAGAACCCGAGGGGTTACCGCCTTGGAACGGTCAGTGGCAAATGAAATTGCCACTGGGGGTTTAAACCAGGTTCTAGGGTGCACCAACCTCACACTTGCCCCAACAGGTTCTCATATCACAAAACAAATACAAGTTGTCTTGGTGAAACAACTCCAACCCACTTATTGGCTCAACAATATTGCATGCAAAAGCACACAAACATATAAAACATAAGAATTTAATAGCATTGCAAAGCCAAAGGGCGGGTACTCAATGATCTTACCGAGACCAGAGCTCCTGGAGTAAAATCAGCAAGAACACGATGACAGGGATAAAAGAAACAAATCGAGCTTCTAGGTTCTTTTAAGAAAAGATTTCCCCATAAACCTTCATAAACCCCTGCCACCGTCGTGCAACCAAAGAGGTAAGCATAATGATCAACTGTAGAAGGGTTAATCACCAGGCATGTAGAGCGCTGTAAAATATCATGTTGGTAACCTTTCTTTTTAAATTTACCGATGGTTTTTACGAATAACCGGGAGAAATTACATTGCCCTTTATCTTCTTAAGTTTATAAATTAAATCTCCATAAAAAAAACTGGCTGTGAAATACCTTGTTGCAATAGTGATTTTAAACTGCACCTGTATTTATGAATTAGATCTGGGTATCGACGATAAAACTTGCAAAATGTTTTCCTTAATTTGTGATACCGATAACCTTGTTTTAAAAGTTTTTCTGTAATGCAAAGATTACGTTCATTGAAATCATTAATATCGTTGCAAGCTCTTGAAAAGCGAACAAGCTGTGAAATATAAACCCCGTAAGATGTTGCACGGGGAACATCGCCGTCTAAAAACGGAAAATTTACTATATTAATATTAAAATCATCTCCTTTATCATATATTTTAGTAGTGACATAACCATTTTCAATTGACAGATTTAGATCGAGAAAGTTTGCTTGCTGTTTTGAAGTGTTCGCTTTATTAAGTTGTAGTTCTTTAGGGTAGATCTTATTAACCAGTAATGGAAAATGGTTATTATCTATATTTAATAAATCATCAAGGTACCTCGAGGTGTTGTTAAAAGCTGTAATAATATCATCTTGATGTTCAGTAGAAAGAGATAACATAAAGTCTCTTTCATAACAGTATAAAAACAGATCAGCAACAAGGGGTGCACAATTAGTACCCATTGGGATGCCTATTACTTGTTTATAAATAGAGGTACCGAATCTAACATAAATATTATCCAGTAAGAAAGTTAGCGACTCTATTAGGTCTTGACAAGTCCATAAAGTATAATTATCATAAGAACCATCTGTAAAAAATGCCCTATGTTCATTACAAGCGATGAAGGTTTTATTTTCTCTAGCAAACGTTTTTTCAATGAGACTGGTTAGTTTGTCTCTTATTAAATTATGAGGGAGCGAGGTATATAAAGTTGAGAAATAATAAGTAGACAAACAGAACGCCTGAAAATTATTTGATTTAAGCTTTTTCAAAACGTCATTTGAATTTTTAATCGACCAAAATAAATATTTGCCAGAAGTTTCAAAAACCTTATCGCAATACCTAATTATATGTTCTTTAATAGCTGTAAGACAAGAAGTTAAGAGCACGGATAATTTAGTAGTAGTGCAAGAACTAGAGTTAGCAATAAATCTTGCTTTGTACGGTGTTGTATGCATTTTAGGCAACCAATACATAGTAGGTACTTTGTCTTGTTTCGGCTCAATACTGATACTAAATTTTGTAATTTGTAGAGTGTGTGCAGTAACAATATCACTCTCAGATGAAGAAGTCAGTACATAAGCATTAGTGCTGTTCAGTTCTTCAGTTTGAATATTAATATAGTGCACCCGTCACACTATAATTACATTATTAGAAGCCTTATCAGCGGGTGTTAAAACAAATTTGTTATGAAAGTCTTGAATTCCTTTTTCAAATGACGAAAGTTAAAACGAGGTCGAGGTGGTAATAAAGCAATGTTTCTTTCATAAAATGATATACGAGTGTCTATTATTTTAAATATGTGTTTTTCCAGTTAGAAAGTGCATTAGGCTCAGCACGTTCTCTTTTGCACCATTTATTGCAAAATAGGTTTAAAGACTCAGCAATTTCTGCACGACATGCATTAAAATCAATTTTGGATGGAATTCTATGTTTGGGACCTTTAGAAATTAAATTACGAATTCTAGAGTCTTTGATTACATTAAGATCACCGGTAACAATATGACCGACAGGCTTATAGCAATATTTAGAAGTTAAACACTCTCAAGATTTTGGTGTATTATCAATGATCTGTAAATCAGAGGTAATTTTATTGTAATTAAAAATTGTATTTCTAGTTGGTTTGTTGTATTTATAACCAACCATAGGCGATTAGTATTCTTAAAATAATTAGCAGCCGATTGAACTGTATTATCTTTAAATATACTAGGAAGGTCAATAAAATCTATTCCTTTATTTAAAAAAGAAATTTTAAGGAAATGTCTTTTATGGTCAGATTCCAGGTCAATGTGTGGCCTGAGAACATGCCGAGTATAACACTGAATCAGACTAGCAACCTCGTAAAAAGGATGGGTTCTTATGACGATGTCGTCGGCTTCCTCATCCAGTTTCTGCACTGATATAAGTAGCCTACCGTCAATATGGAGGTTATCGTTACATGTACTTTGCAGTAACACTTGTATTGTGAATGAAAATATATATTATATAATTGCAAAACTTCAAGTGTGACATGCTGAAAGATCATAATACGTTACCTCACCATCAGTATTTGTGAAGACAACTGTAAAGGAAGTCACTCTAAGTTCGTCATCAAAATACACTCCTATTTCTAACAACTATAATTAACGACCATTTTCAGAATTTATTTGTGCATTTCCTTTAAAATAAAGAGCACATAAATTGCTCTTAGGAAAACACTATCCAAAAATAAATCCGGAAATAAAAAGCAGATGCAACTATTAACGTCGTTTGTGTAACCCGGAAGAAAAAACACGTATTCGATGCAGTTAAACAACTAATAAGAACGTTTATTAAAGAAATAAAAAAAGTCAACCAACAAAACCAACATAAAATCTTGGTACTGATATTTTGTTAAAAATTCTAATTACTTTTTTTAAAAAGGCGTAAGGAAGGGTGTTATTCTACATTTTAGCCGACACTGGATTGTTAAGACTTAGAATTTAAATAACTGCATTGTGGACATTTTTACCCGAGACTACCATTTTTAATGCATGCCTACGGTATCTTTGCTTAAAAAAAGTAATATATGCATAACAGCAATCGCCACACTCAAAAACACCTCCCACAGCCACGCAGCGAAAAAGAAGAGAGGAAATGAGAGCATGTTTTATATAAGTAAATAAATTACTAGATACGTACTTTCCATTTAGGTAATATTTGTTATTGTAAGATAAGCTCCTACACGTATAACTAGAACCCACACCCTAAGGAAGTTTATCATAGGAACTGTTTTTATATAACTCTTCAGCTGACAGCTTTACATATTATTGCATGCCCGGTGATCCTTAATCAAAAAGCCTCCCTACGGATATAATCATATTATAAAATGTAGCGATTCGTAACACGCTTGGAATACAAATGCATTCTCCAGAGAATATTGTGGATTAAGCTTTCTTATTGTGTTCCTCATAGCATGTCTTATTTAAGCAAGAAATATACGACTTTCGTTGAGAACTGACTAATGTTAAAGAAAGAAGTTTTAAATACTGACCAGATTCGAATTTTTACATTGTGTCTTGTCTTTTAAAGATTTTGGAATTATAACTTGCCATTTAACCTATTAGGATATTCATATCAAAAGTTTTCTTGTTAACCAGATTCGAGAAAAAGCTTATCTTTTTCTAGGGAAATGATACCGTTCACGTGTTCACATGATCAAGTAGTTTACGTCATGTAATCTAGTTAGTGACGTCTTTTAAAACATAAAGTTTGTGAAAATGTGACTTTTATACTATATGGAAACACAGTTTAGTCAATATGCATATACAGAAATGTTATAAACAATAAAGGGAATTCAAAAGTTAAAGTATTGCATGAGAAATTCTAAGATTGAAAACTCTTTCACCTTGGGTGAACTGATTTGGGTGGAACTCGGTAGAGCATTGTCCCCGCACAAACATTTTGACCTCGATGGCACATTAGTTTTCGTATTCATCTAAGTATTGTGCTTTATTCAAATATTTTTAACTAGCTTAAAAGGAATTTTAAGAAAATTTCGAAGAATAACCCAGACACCTAGATCCGTAGCGTGTTTTAACGGTGAGATATTTACTTCTTCTACAAAACTTATGTACAAGAAATGTTCCAACTATACCTACACCCGCTTGCTTCGGTTATGTCACAGTGGCAATTTATGTGTAAATGTTGATCTATGAAGCATAAACCCAACAGTTTTATATTGTTTAAAAAATGATATTTGTATACAAGCTGAAGAGAAAACTGGTAAGCTTATTTTAATGTTAATAGCCTCAACGGGCGTCTCAAGACATTTGTCCTGATTATAATAATTACGATTTAAATCATCGCTTGGTGAGAAGTTCGAATTTAAAGATAACGATAGGCTTATTATGTAATAGCCTACTTTATGAAACTAACTTCAACGCGTTATGGATAACATAGGGTGTGTTGACCATAATAAAGCTACATGAAGTTATTTAAGTGCAATGGAATGACAAACTACTTGGAAACTGCATCAACTTTATATTGTACAGGGTACAAAAATGATCACAAGTAATTGCGGACATTCATGTGATATTTGCTTTCAGTGTACCTCTGAGATAGATCAATTGTGTGTGTGTGGTTTGATTGAATTTGATAACTAATATTCATTCTTATTTACAATATTTTGACAAATTCAATCAAATGAATTTGAAACTCAATATTGCTGGAATGGGTGCTTACGAGTAGTGTAACCATCTTTTTTGGTGTGGAAAGCTCTAACCACTCAAGTTATTGTTCTCGTTTTATGAACAGTGAACTTGTTCTTTACACCAGTGACTCGAATACAATCATTTACATGTTCTCAACAGAGGCTACCAATAAACCAAATTTGTTAAAGATTCTTTAAATATTGTCCGGAAACAATAATACTGGTTGTGATACATTTATGTTCGACTTACATATGTACGGACGAGAGGAAAAAAGTATAACCCCACTGTTGCTTGTTCTCATAGACTCGAAACTGCTAATTCTGTTCCTTCTTAAGCAAACACATGACTTTTGCTGCTGTTTGATGAATTTAATGATATAACTTAGGATGTTATAGCCACAAGCAGAAACAAACGAAAAAAGTGAAATATTCATATCAGGAATCGCCACACTCACAAAACACAGCCTCCCCACGCAGCGAAAAAGAAGAGAGGAAAAGAGAGCATGTTGTTATACGCATGTCAATTCAAATAAAACGCCACAAACAATAACCGACATAGAGAAGGTCAAGGAACTAAGTCCTTTGAATAAATGATTATTTGCTTCAATTTTACCTTCGGCAAGAGCTTGTGCAGGTAAATCAAATCTGCAAAGAGAAGCACTGATATGCTTCTATTTTAAGATTTTATTAACAGGGAAATACGATCCAGAACTGAATAATACTTTGAAGGTATCTCATGACATTCTTAAATAATAAACGACTGTGCAAATAGCTAAATTAATGATCAATAACTCTGACTAAAATAAATTTATATTGTGTCACGAAAATAAATACAAAAACAGTGTCATTTTAAAACATTTCTCTACAAATTCTATAATAAAATTTCCATCTTTGAGTTATGCACAAGTTTGAGCCTCTTAACGTATTAAATGAATAGCAACTTGCATTGGCAAGTCAACTTATAAAAGTATCATACACAATTTATAAGATGCCATATGAAACACTGTCATGTTGTCATCTATGAATTATAGATTAATGATGTTCAAAAAAACGCTTCCTATTACAAAAATTATGGAAGCAAATAACAATGTTTCATTCAGGATATAAATAACATATACAATATCTGCACCGGAAAGGGTTGGAACAAAAAAGAATATAGAATATTACTTTTTATTTGACAATTTAGTAGGATTTATTATAATAAACAGTAAAAAGCTTTAAAATTCTGTAATGCGGTTTATAAGTGTTGAAGTTCTCGTTTTTAATGACTGGGTTAACATAAACCTACTTTTATTTCATTCAAATTATTTTTTAAGTCATGGGTAAAATGTAAATGTCTGTTTATTTCACCAAGACAACTTGTACTTGTTTTGTGAACGATACAGTACTGAAAATCATGAAATTGACAACCGGATCGGAAGCGGATCGGAAGCGGATCGCGAACCGATCCCGTTAGGAGCGCAATCGAAGCGCAATCGAATTGGAAACGGAATGGAATCGAAGCGAATCGCTTTAAGCGTTTGGATCGCTTGGAGTGAAAAGACCGGGGCATTTTGACCGGATCGGAATCGCTTTGAACGTTTGGATCGCTTGGAGTGAAAAGACCGGAGCGTTTTGACCGGATCGGAATCGCTTTGAGCGTTTGGATCGCTTGGAGTAATAAGACCGGAGCGTTTTGATCGGATCGGATCGGATCGCTTCTATTTATAGTTTTTCAGTTATATATAGTAGCGATCCGAATCGCTTCTTCCGATTCTTTTAACGACTTTAAACAAAGCAATTTTTGACAATAATTTAATTGAGTTTTATGGTATTAAACACTAGTAATAAAAAACTAATTTAACGATAATTTTGTAAATAGAACTGAAAACATATAATAGTAAATGGTGTGTTTGTCATTCACACGCATGATATTATTGAAATTAAGTTCGGACCCTTCTTGTATAAAGTGCTCTTAAGCGAAAATACGTAATATTTTTTCTTACACAAGGGAAGAAATAAGGAACGTTTACATTCACCCGTGCTTCATTATGGAATTGTCCTTTCCGATAACTCGGTTGCGTCCCGTGATTTCAAAGGGAAGTAATCCATTTACCTACTTCCGGGGACTAAAAATTGTAAACATGGCCGACACAGACAATGCGATCAATGAGGCATGCTCAAATAAAAATGAATTAGACGTGTTTAAAGTTGTGGATTTGAAAAGATACCTTGCCAGTCGTAACCAGAATGTGTCGGGCAGAAAGGCAGAATTAATAGCGCGTGTAAAAGGAGCATATAAACTGTCCTTGAAGGGGAAAAATGAAATTGACATGATCGATTGTGAAAACAGCAAAGTTAGAGAAACGGAGCGGTTTCAATTGCCGACTGGTGAATTTGTTCCTAGACCTGAGACTTTGAGAGAATGGTTAGACAATTTAAGTTGTGTACCAGCAATATCGGAGAAAGAAATATACAATTATATTGTGCTAAAAAAACAATCTAAACGACAGCTAAAATCCAGAGGGTACTACGAGGATAAACATGTATACAATATTCAGGTTAGTGAATAGTGTGTTACATACATGTGTGATGTATATATTTCTTGAAACAATTACATTTTTAATACTTGCAAATAATCTAAAATGCTGCAGAAGCTACACATAAATAAAACTATATCTGGACATAAGTTAGTCCTATAAATAAGACCTGGCATAACTTATTTATCATTTTTTCATTTTCATGTTATGTCAGGTCTTATCGTTTTACGTCAGTTTGCTATAGCAGACAGCGACACAGAATTTTGTCGCCGATATAATGGTCATTTAAGCTAACAAATCTTGATATATCTCACAGAAAACAGCTGATATCAATGCAATACTCCCAAATCTTTGAAACACAACCAAAAATATACATCACACTTACTTGTCATAAGAGAATTTTAATGTAATTTCTTGTCAACATAATTATGTTTTGCAGGGAACAGCTTTCAATTGTAATCCAAAGTATCAGAGGTGTTCCGAATGTAGTTGATAGAACAACAGTAGAAAAATAAAAAGAATGTAATATTCCTGGACCAATACATTTACGCCCCCCCTCCTAAAATGCCCTGACTATACATTAATTTACGCCCCCCCCCCAAAAAAAAAAAAAATTCTCGGACAATACATTTACTTATACGCCCCCTAACCAGAAATCCTGGATCCGCCACTGCATACCTACACACGTTTGCTATAAGAATAAATTATTATTTATATATGACATACTACTGTTCATTTCAGATGTATTTTCATCTAAATATATTTATTTTTACAGGTTCATATTGTCACTGAAGAATGCAGCCACTGTTATGTACGGGCCTTCGTGCTTCCATCATTTCCGACTGCAGATTCAAAGAAATCACCAGCGTATATGACATGGGTCTTGATGTCAAAAGTCACTGGGTGTATCCATTCAGCATACTGTAATTGTCCAGCTGGGTAATTATTTTTTCTTATGTTAATACGTCATTTATGAGAGCTACATAAATTCTTGTGACTTGTTCATGTTGATCCTTGTGTTGAAGCCACATTATAAACACAGTGCAAGTTACTTATCAAACTGTCATATTTGTCAAACTTTCTTGAATCTAAAATATTAAAAATAAATAAATATAAAAAGTAAAACATTTTTATGGCTTAAAAACTAAGTGTCAGTTGGTCAGAAAGTGTTTTCTTTTTATTTATTTGTTTGACATAAAAGACCAGTAGTCAGTCAAAAGGAATAGAGAAAAAAATCCTAGTTGGAAAAACAGTTTTGTTGCCAAATTTAATATGTAGATTTTTTTTTAAATTCCAGTGAAGGTGAATGCTGTAACCACATTGGAGGTTTGCTATACGCAATAGCTGACAGGCCAGAAAAAGAGAATGCTGGGGAACTTGCACCAACGTCACAGAAATGTGTTTGGAACAACTTCTCTAGACCAAGGAAACGAAAGCTGACACCGAAAAAATCCGAGGATCTGATTTTCAAAAAGCAACGAATGGGAACTCATCCAATAAGAAAGCTAAGTGTCAAAAAAGACCATGAACTCAATCAAATTAATGGATGCACAGTCAATGTAGAACGATTCAAGGCAAAGCTAGAAGAACACAAACTGAATGTTGGTTGGTTAAAAAACTTTGAACAATCCAAGTCAAAAGAAGAGAGTATTCCAGTGTTAAACAACATATTGTACATGTTCAGAGACAATATTGACTTAGAAAGTAAAGAATGTGTAAAGACATTTGAAAGCCATTTGAATGGAATTACTGTTACGGAAGAGACTGTAGTGAAAATAGAAATAATAACACGCAATCAGGGATCTTCGGAGTGGCATTCTGCAAGGAAAGAAAGACTGACATCGTCACACTTCGGAGCTATATGTAAACGCAAGGAAATGACTAAACCTGATTGTTTGCTGAAAGAAATGTTGTATACCAATTTTCAAAATGCATATACAGAATATGGGAAACGCCATGAAAAGGCAGCATGTAAGACATATTTAAAGATCATGAAAAGTAAACACCCAGGAATTTCAGTGAAGAAATGTGGCTTAATTACATCAACAGTGTATCCATTTCTTGGCACAAGTCCTGACGGTGTAGTACATTGCAGCCATTGTGAAGAAACGACGGGTCTTCTAGAAATAAAGTGTCCAGCCTCACAGAAATGGAGAATGTCCCTCCCAGAAGATTGCTGTATTGACAAAAAATTTTTTTGTTATTTGAAAGATGGGAAAGTTACCTTAAAACGGAAACACCGGTACTTCTACCAGGTTCAGGGTCAGATGGGTGTATCGGGTCGGATGTGGTGTGATTTTGTTGTGTGGACATGTGTTGGTATAAGTGTGGAAAGAATTAATTTCGACAAGGTGATGTGGGAGAAAATGTGTGAAAAACTACGGAAGTTTTACGTGAAGTGCTTTTTGCCAGAACTGTTTTCAAGGCGTGTTGAACGAGGTCTTCAACTCTTTAGAAATTAATGTTGACAGATATATCCAGATGACACAGACAAGTCATACTAATTGCACATCTTTAACTGATCAAAACATGCTTATGTATTACTGTGCTAGTAATTGTGTTGACTTTGATACATACTTTAGTTTGCTGTGTGCTTGATCCATGTGTAAACATGCTATGTGCTTGATCCATGTGTAAACATGCTATGTGCTTGATCCATGTGTAAATATGTATGTGCTTGATCCATGAGTAAATATATGCTTGATCCATGTGGATTTTTTTTTATTTTAAACTGATCAGCAGAAAGTAATTAAGAGCGATTGTGAACCCACTGTCAAAGTTTACAGCTGGGAAGAAATGAATACCATAGAGTTGCTTAGATGTTGGCCAATCGTGTTGCGACAAACAGTTTTTAGCTTTACTGGCCGATAGCTAGTGGAGCTTATTTCATGGCTTAGTGTTAGCCAGTTTACCAGTGCATGTGTCCATCAGCTTGCATTCGCTGAAGCCACTTGAACAAAATTAATTAAATCTCTGTCTGTAGAATCTTTTCATATTTGATTTTTTTAGGTTATTTCTGACAAAACAGCCAACAGTGCAGATCCTGATTAGATGGTATGCATTTGCTGGCTAATCTGGATCTACACTGTTCGCACAGGCGTAAAATAGCGTATTTATGGAGTGAAAGGGTTAACATAGCCACCAGAGCCAAGTCTTGTCTAAAACCATAAGGCCAAGAGGGTAGATATTTGTATGTAATATCTGTCTAGTGGAAAACTTGAGCTGCATTGGAGACGCCTCTTATTTAATCCTGGTTGTTGAAGTTCAGGTTCTTGTTTCATGATAAAATTAAACACACAAGCAATATAGATGTGAAATATATGTATTATAACTGATCTATACAAAACATAAATGTCATGGAAACATTTCCTCAATACCAAACAAATCATCAAAAATTTCACAATCACGCCCACTTTAAAAGATTTAAAGAAAAAATAACTGTTTTAAAATTTGCATAGATTTAAAGAACAAAATCATTGTTTATTATTTCTACAAAACTTTCTCACAAATATTTCCTTCACTATCTGACATGGACAGCTTCCTGAATTGATTTATACTATCAACTGTACTACATAACATCTGGGATAAGTGGAGGCCAAAGATTTGTTAAACAAGTACATATCTTAAACACTTTTGAAATGCGCCGTCCTTGATTAATTGGAATATTTCCTTGTAAAATTCTAAAGTTTTTTATTCGTTCCATTTCCCGTTCAACATGAATTCTTAAGCTAGCAATATCTTTTGTTAAATACACTTCACGTTGTGTAAACTGACAGTTTTTTTTCTTAAATGGTGGAATTATCAATTCAATGCCCCTTGGGGTTGTCAAATCAGATATTGTAAAGCCTTTGTCAGCCATGATTGCATCACCTTCCTCCAGAAGATCAAGGAGTCCTGATTTCACAGTTAAACTTTTGTCACTGATGCTGCCAGTCCAACAATCTGATACAAATGTTACCACGCCATTTGGGCTAATCCCAACAAGAGCCTTATATGTCATATGAGACTTGTAGTCACTATACATCATACTTTTTAATGACAGTGTACTTGAACTCTCACTGAACAGTTCAACACAATCAATGATCACTCGTGTTTTAGGAAATTTCTGTTTGAAAGACTGTGGCATGTTTGTCTTAATTACACTCCTCGGCGTCCACTGAACCAAGAACGACAATTGTACACATAGATAGTTTATCCATCTGTCAATAATGTCACTGCACTGGGATGATGAAATGCAAAACCTAAAACTTAGATCTTCTATCAGGAGACCTAACCGTAGCCGCATCAGAACCATAAAAAACTCAGTTAGAACTCCAAGTGTCCGAGGCCTCCCACCTGATGTTGATTGGTAATTAAGTTTTCTTCTGGAAGTTCTAACTTCAGCATCATCTTTGATTTCATTAAAAACAGCCTCAAATGCATGTCTACTAGGGATACCTGTGTAGAAACTTACAAGTTCATCATCATGCTTTACATCATCAAATGTCAGTATTGGCAGGTTACATTGGACCCCAAAATCCTTCATCTCAAAGTGTACTTGAGTTCCCCTTTCACCAGTCTCTCTCACAAAAATTTCTTCAGTCTGCACTTCTGTGATAGTAGCTAAATTTTCCGTCTGAGTATCCATACAACTGAAAATTAATTTTAAAAAAAAATGCATTTATATAAATACATTAAGATTTAAAATACATAAAATTATCATCAAATTAGAAGTAGACATAGATAAACATAACTGGTTTAATATGTTTATTTAATTTTATAACAACTATCTTTCAATGTTTTAAGAGGTGATTTAGCATTACATTTTGTACTCTGTCTTACCGAAATTTAGGGTTTGTCTGGGTCAGAACTGGACCCGAACAATAATCATGTAGGTATATAGAAACATCTGTATAGTGGTGATCGTCTGTAAGGCTCAAGTTTATTTGTGGTTCATCACACTGCTCTTCGTCGTCCCACATACTGATTTCCATGAATTCATCAGGTTTTTCATCTAAATTCTGGAGGAAAAAAAGTATTTATATTAGGAAATAATGTGCAAATGGTACTGTTATAGGTGAATAATCTTACTTTATTGACATTTTCATTTACACATAAAGGGTGCTGACATTTTATTTTCAATGCAGTGTGTTACAGTTGATACTGGAATTTATGTTATTATAGCTTTGTATTATTGAGATCATCAGTGTTTTTTTACGCACTGTTTTACCCCGGATATTTGGGGGGGGGGGGGTATTCCCCACCTCATCGAGTATGTATTTTCCCCCAACTTTCAATCATAACATTTGTTTAAACATGAATAATGTGCAAATACTAATTTTTTAAAACACAGGTAAATCAATACATACTGATACACAGGTAAATCAATACATACTGATGAAAGAAATTCCTTCGTATGACCATTCTCTGTTGGAAACAGCGTTGGGAGTGTATGACTAGCATCTGGACCATTGAACCCAACAAAGTGTTCACTACACAATCGTTTGTGTTCTGTCCATTTAAATGTTGGCATGACAGTTTTACATCTGGTAATCCACACTCGTTTTAAAGCTTTATTTTGTGGAAATCGATGAAGAGAAATTGTTCGGCCGTCTACTACTTTTCCACGGTATATTCCTTTGCAAATACAACAGTACTTCATCCATTTTGTTCGTGGTTTTTCCATTTATTCCAACTTTCATCGATCAATAACAGTTATGATTCTATTTACTTCCGCGTTGAGTAGTCCCCGGAAGTAAAATACGCATCATTGAGTCTGCGTGCAAGAAGAGTATTCAGGGGCAGATAAATCACTTATCGGAAAGGCCAATTAATGTGTTTTTTTTATTTAGTAAGGAGAGTCACAACTGAAACGTATTAAATGCT